>JAEIIU010055606.1:0-29617 GCA_018874675.1 Drosophila baimaii | reverse complement strand
GGCTAGATCGACTCGGCTGTTGATGCTGATCAAGAATATATATACTTTATAGGATCGGAAATGACTCCTTTACTGCGTCGCAAACTTCTGACTAAAATTATAATACCCTGCAAGGGTATAAAAAAATCAATTCCAAGACGCTACTTATCACCTGCCAAGCGGCGATCAGGAAATAATCTGCACTCAGCTTCCCCCTGCCACCCAGTATTCCTTATAAGGATCAAAAAGCACATGCCAAGTGGCCAAGTTACCCTGTGAATTGTGTCTCTTTTATTTTAGAGATCAACTTTTGCAATAACTTTTGCTTTCTTTTTCATCCAGGACTCCAGGACTCGCACACAGATGGGGGCGTAGTCCCTGACGACAAGCCGGTGCAACACCTGTGCGGGTGGAGGTGGAACTGCCACTGCGACTGGGAGTGGGAGTGGAAGGTGGAGCGCGCCCAGCAGGGTGCGTGTGTAGGGTGTCCCGAAAGCATTTCGTCGATTAGACGCTTGAATGGCTGGCTGTGCACCCTGCCGTCTGGCCAACTCCCTGCTCTCCCATGTCAGCGCAAAATTGGCTAACGGACAGCTCGGCGGCGCACATGTGTTCGATTATGGCCGAATCGAGCGACCGAGCAGAACCGGCGGCGACGGCGGCGGCACATGACCTGGACTCGGTAGTGGTGGCGGCAGCAGGTATCTCTCTTTTTGGATGTACCTGTACCCAAGGGCACTTGTACGGAAGTACCTTCTATATGTGATATAGGTACTCATAATTACTTATTATAGAGGATTCTTATTTTTTGAAAATATTTTATATATAATTATTATGATATATACATATGTATCTATATAATTTATATAATTTCTGATATACAGGGTGTACCCTATCTTAGGGGCTTTCCATATATTATGTAATTAAGTTTTTGTTAGTAATTAAAAGTAATCATTGAAAGAACTCCCTACCATTTTGAAAAAGTAATTATAAAACCAAATTTTTTTTAAAACCATTACCCAAATAATGGTTTTTGTATATATTTTAATGTTAAAATATTTTAATATTAATGTTAATTATCGCCCTAGATTCCCCATTTTTTTGTGTATATATTTTAATATAAAAGAATTACTTAATCATTGTCTTAGACTCCCCAAATAATCAAAAATAATCAATTCGCTGACTCCTTCCCCCTAAAGTTATTATGTAATATAGGGAAAACTTCTTATATAAAAAATAAGGTACCCTTACAGTATTATCAGCGAACTTACTCCTTGGGTACAATCAATATTTAATTTCTTAATCAATTTGAAACGTTTATTATGGAATAATTTATGCTTTAACACATGCAATTGATTATATTTATATTATTCAATATATTTATGAATCAATATATGATTATAGCTTAATAAACTTTAATTTTAGAATATTTATAAAAGGATTAGTTAAAGGAAAAATAATGTAGTTTAATAGTTTCTTAACAACAATGGGTGTTTTTCAATAAGAATCTTATAGATTTATTAACTCCTTAAACACTTAAACAAACACTTGCTAAATATTCTCTATAATTATGGTAACCTTTGCTTCTTTTCTTACTAGGAAAAGTGGTACGTATTCCACATCCCTGGATACCCCTCTGGTGGAGAGGGGATGGGGTGCCTCTGTCACGTTTTTATGTGCTTCACTGAGTGCGCAGGGATGATGATGATGATGAGCGGGCAGCGGGCAGCGGGCAGTGGACGCAGGCGCAGGCGCAGCACAGCTGAGCTCAGGAGTTGTGCTCAGCTCGACTCCTGCCAGACCCTGCCAGCATTCCGTGGCCAGTCGCAGCGCGAGACGGTAGCCAGGTCGGACCAATTGCTCTAGCTTCCTACTCTCTAGTCACCACACTCCGTGTACTCCGTGTACTCCTTGCCCCGTGTACTCCTTGCTCAGCTCAGTTTACATACATTTTTTTTGCCGTGTGTGTCTGTGTGTCGTGACTTGGCAAGAGGACATCGCCAGGACATCATCGCCATGATTGTCAACATGCCCGTCAATGGCGCGGCAGGCAGTGCATCCAGCCTCAGTTCGAGCAACAACAACAACAACAACAACAGCAGCCAGGCCACCAATCAGAACAACGGCACTGCCGGCGACTACACCAACTTCCTCAAGCGCAAGTACGAGGAGGAGCAGGAGCTGGCCCTGGGCCATGACTACGAGCCCCTCGAGGCGAATCCCTGGAAGAAGCGGCACCTGGACTATGATGCCGGCGATCTGCACTTCCATTTGCAGCTGGAGCCGCCAGCTCACAATTCACCCACAGCTGCTGCTGCTGCGGCGACAGCGGTAGCTGCTGGTGCTGCTGCTCCCGTCCCAACCTCGACCACGACCTCGACCTCGTCCTCCTCCTCCTTCATCAACGATCTCTTCGCCTACGACACCAGCCTCCTGGTGCCCGCCGCCGCCTCAGCCGCCTATTCACACTGTCCGCCGGCGAGTGCTCCGCTGGAGGACAACGGCGGCTGGACGGGCGGCGAACTGCTGGAGCTGGATCATCGTTACAATTCTGGGCTGCAGGCCGAGTTGGGTCAGCTGAATGCCACCTTGCCGCCGCCGCCGCCGCAGCCAGCGCAGAGCACACCGAGTGGATCGCAGGCGTCGCAACCACAACAACAGAACCAGAATCCGAGCCAGAATCCCAATCAAAACCAGAACTTTCTGGTGCCCCAAAAGCAGCGGATACTGACGGCGGGCCGTCGCACCTCCTCGGGCTCGAGCTCGGGCACGGTCACGGGTGCCAATGAAGCCGCCGAGGCGGACTTTGAGGACAAGAATCTCTCCTGGCTGCTCAACTTCAAGTTCGACGAGTTTCCGCACCTGTCCCCACACAATCAGGGCCACAATCAGGCGCTGGGACTGCCGGCAGAGGGCAGTGCCACTCCGGTGGCGGTCAGTACATCGCCCTGCAGTTCCGCCTCGCCCACATCCGCCTCAGCATCGGCCGTCTCTGGCACCAGCTCAAGCCACTCGCTGGGCTCGACGGCGGTGATGGATCAGCAGCAGCGGGTGAGATCGCCCAAAAGCTGCTCCAACACGACGATGACAACGATGGCTGGCGCAGGCGATGCTGGAGGTGGTGGAGGCAGTGGTGGTGGCGCTGGTGGCACAGTTGCTGCTGCTGCTGCTGCTGGAGGAGGAGGAGTGGGCTCCACCAAAACGGGACGCAAGTTCGAGGAGCTGGTAATGGAGGTCACCTCGGAGCTGGACGGCAACGATATGATCGTGGCAGAGCATGTGGTCGTCGAGGATACAACGTCCAAGGCGTGAGTACGGCTAGGATGATAGTTCTTAGATCTGCTAGGAGGAGTTACTAAGAATACTTTTTCCAAAGTTATTTAGCTTATTTAAAAAAAATTAATTAAATAGCTAAACTTTAAAAATAAAATTCTAAAGGGTTTTCTGTAGAATCACTGAAGTTAAAGAAACTAATTAAATAATAAATTAATAACTAATAAGATGTAAACTCCAAATTTCACTTAGTAGGTTTGTTAGACCTATTTCTAGACATAAATCTGAACATAAATGAAAGAAAAGCACCACAAATCTTATTCCCATATATATTTTAATAATGTTTCTTTAATAATAAGGAAAAACTTAAAAACAAAAATGAATATTTCACTCGGAAATGGATTTGATAACTCTGTTGGATTTCCCTATTACATATTCGAATTTCCCTTGTTCATTTGAATTCTACCCGAATTTCCCTTGTTCATTTAAATATCCCTTTGGTCCTGTTCATTCTCAAATGAATTTGGAAATTTTTCGTAAATAGTTAAAAAAGACAAGGGAAATTAAGGATAGGAATTAAGGAATAGGTTAGTAATTAATTATATTTAAATATATTTAAACCCTAAGTACCTCTAAGTAGGTTTTTAAACCTAATTCTTTTTGACTTAAATCTGAGCAAATCTTATTCCCTTACATATTTTTTTTTTAGTTTTAATCAGGAAAAACTTAAAAACAATAAGTAATATTTCACTCGGAAATGAATTTGATAACTCTTTTGGAATATCCCTTGTTCATTTAAATCCTACCCGAATTTCCCTTGGTTATTTAAATATCCCCTTGGTCCTGTTCATTCTCAAATGAATTTGGAAATTTTTCGTAAGTGAATACTTAGAAAAGATCAGGGAATTCTAGCCGAAATTCCCTTGTTCACTTAAGTATTCCTTTGTTTCCTTACATTCTCAAAAGAACTTGGGAATTTTTGGTAAGTTAATAATTAGAAAAGATCAGGTAAATTAAAATCTGTCAGGAAGAGTTCCTAACTGGTTCCAAGCTCCAATATTATTTATTTTGTAAACCTCATCATGTGGGATATTATAGATAATTCAAATTCCGGCCTAATATTTACTGCTGTCTAAAATTTATAAAATCCCCTATATATGCTCCCTTAAGATACCTATCTGCCATAATAAATATAATTTTCTAATATCTTAATATTTTCATATATATATATTTCTCGATTTGTGCGTTCTCCATTTGCTTTGTGCCTCCGTCCTCCAATCGATGCCGCACCCCCACCAATGACGACGAATGAATGAACGAATGAACCACTTCGCCACCCCACCAACACCCGACCACCCGACCACCACTGATTCAACCCAAACCCCGAATCCACCTGGCTGAAACCCGAAACCAACCACCGCAAAACAAGCAGGCCAAAGAAACCACCGTTCACCTACACGGAGCTCATCGAATACGCCCTCGAGGACAAGGGTGAACTGACTGTGTCGGGCATATACCAATGGATATCGTAAGTACTCCAATCCAATCCCAACCCACCGGGCCACCTTCCCGAATCCCTGAATCCACCCCCGTTGATGGACGCCATTTTGGCAGAGTTATATGTTCGTCAGGAGGGGCGGGGGGGGGGCCGGGTAGAGAGTGTACGCCAGCCGGATGCAATTAAACAAATCTCAAGCATTTCTCTTGGGCATTCCCGTTGGCCATTTGGTTATGCTTCCTGCTCACTGCTAACTGTTCCCGGCGAGGTGTTGCTCATGTCGTTGTTGTTGTTGTTGTACTACTCCTGCTGGTTGTTAACCAAACAACAAGCTGGTCTAAAGAAAGCAACAACAGTGGCAAGAGAGTGCCAAAAGTTTGCAGTTCGAACAATTTATGGGCACAGAAAATTGCAAACCTTACAGTGAGCAAACGAAAAATGTTGTTCAACAAGTTGTTTGGCATTTCCTAGCAGATATGGGTAGAGGGATATGTGTAGCAAGACTAATTGCTTGTACCTTTTACAGAAATCTATATCTTTGGGTCTTGCTTAAAATTTTTTTTAGTTTAGTTTTGAGGGACTTAGGGAAATACTAGCTTAACTTATAAATATCTCTTATTTAATTTAACCATTTTAATGTAGCAAATACTTGTTTAGTTCAGCTAACTCCCTCTTCAGCTCGCTTATGCGCCATAGTGCATTCATCCCAGCTAAATATATGGCATTCTGTCAGCGATTTCTGCGATTTTGCCTTAAATCTAACCTGATCTTTGGTTAGGCTTCCACTTATGTAAGCCCATTTGATATCTTTGTTCTTCTATATATTGTTTATCATAGCCCAACACAGGTCAAAACAGGGATTTATGAATTTACTAGTTAACACACTAGAACTTTGTATAGCTCTAATTTAATTTAACAACTTTAATGTGGGAAATATTCTTTAGTTCAGTCAACAGTCTCTTAACCTTGCTTATGCGCCATAGTGCATTCATCCCAGAAGAAGATTAGGCTTTTTGTCAGCAACTTCTGTGATTTTGCTTTAAATCTAAACTAATCTTTGCTTAGGTTTCCACTTATGTAGCCCCATTTGATATCTTTGTTTTTCTATATCTCGTTTATCATAAATCCGAACAGCGCACTATAGAAACAACTTTTTCTTCGCCATAATTTTCGGAAAAAAACTGATATACTACCTCACACACTGGAACTTTATATAGCTCTAATTTAATTTAACAACTTGAATGTAGGAAATATTATTTAGTTCAGTCAACAGTCTCTTAAGCTTGCTTATGCGCCATAGTGCATACATCCCAGATGATGGGTTAGCTTTCTCTCAGCAATTTCTGCGATTTAGCTTTAAATCTAACCTGATCTTTGGTTAGGTTTCGACTTATGTAATATATATCTTCTCCTGTTTATCATAAACCCGAATAGGTCTCACGGTGCAGTATTCCGTGCGGCTAAGCTTAAGTAGCTGGCAAACGAGAGTGTTCTTGTTGATCAGCCTTTTGCAGTGGGTTCTTAGACTTGGCCTGAAGCTGGCTATAAGCCTGATCTTAACTCGATTATAAAAACAAACTGTCTAAATAATATGTATTAATTATTATGAATATTTTAAAGGGGAAATACAGACTTTACAAGATGAAATACCATTAACCTTTTTCTTTTGAGGTCTTTAAGATTTATGTTTTATTAACATTAGCATTGACACAGCAAAGCTTTCCGGCTTCCACCCTTTTTTTGCCACATACATATGTGTGTATGCCTCGTGTTTCTTGAAATCCTTGCCTCTGTTCGTTGTCATTACCTACTTTCAAGCCCCCTTAGTTTCCCCCCAAAAGAAGGAAAAGAAAAACCCAAAAGTTGGAAAATATCAATTCGACAAGACTCATAAACGAAGAAAACTTTTAACACATTTTTCAAGGTTCATTAATTTGGCATTTCCCTTGTTCCTTGCCCCGTGCCCCGTGCTCCTGCACCTGCACGGCTCCCCCCCAGGAGGAGGGAATCAGTGTAAATATTTGAAGCCGCAGCCAAAAAAAAAAATGTTGCGTGTAAATATCCTATATAAATTTACATACAAAACCACCCCTTTTGTGGGTGGTTTCTTTTTCTTTGGGGCGGCAAATAATTTATGACATTTGCCCATCTCACCTGCGAACCGCCGCCCCTGCATTTAGTGTAATGAGCCGACAGTCCGAGGCAGTGAGTCCTGCCTGCCGCCTGCCGCCTGCCATAAGTTTTTGCTTCGGTGTTTTGGAGGAACTTTTCATTAACCATTCACAAATTTACTTTGTGGGAGCCTTGGGTGGTGGTGGTGGTGGTGGTGGTGGAGTTTCCCTGCCAGGGACTTGTCCTCGTGCAGTCAAGGCGAAACTGGCGCCTGCGCAGGACGGTCCGCCCGCTCCACCTACCTGCTTGTATGGTTTACCCATTCCGAAGGCAATTTAGGGACTTGGAACTTGGAACTTGGAACTTGGAACTCGCCCACGCGACCCTCCCCTCCTCCTACTCTGTGCCAGCTTAATCGCTTCGCCTTGCGTCCCTTGAGTCCTGGCAATTGCCCATGAAATTTCCACGCCGCTCCATGCCGTTCACAATAATTATTAATTGCGGGGGTTGGAGGCGTCCCTTCCGGCTTTTCTACACCTTTTACATGCATCATTGCATCCACGGGATCAGGTGTTTGACATGCCCAAATGCAAATGCCCATGCCCATGCCCATGCCCATGTCCATGCCCATGCCCATGTCCAAACCCATGCCCATGCCCGTGCCCGTTTCCCAAACAGGGGAAGGAGTCAGTCTCCTGGCGAGCAATTACCCGACCAGGGTTTAAGGGGTTAAGTGGGTTAAGCGGGGGTTGGTACGCCTCCGCCTCCTCCTCCTCCTCCTCCTCTTCTTCCGGTCAATTTCGAAATGCATATTGAGTGTTTATGGGATGCCGATCACGCTTGATCGCCCATGGGAGGACATGTGGCAGGATCAGTGGCATATTGAGCGAGAGAGGGCCACGCAATCCATTGGAACGACCGCAACTAGGATAGCTATCAGCCTTACAGGGCAAGGAATACCCAGTTTGGGTGTCTCTTTTTCAAAATATTCAAATTAAGTTGAAAAAAAACGTTACTTATTTTTAGAATACAATTAAAATATCATCTCATTTGTCCCTAAATAAGTATCTTATGTGGGGGTTTCTCAAGTAAATAAATGCAATTTAAGAACTATCATCAAGTTACACCTTGTTCTTTAATGAACAAAGCATTAGACAAGGTAAAATTATGATTAAAACTTTTAAAACTTTTTAAAATAATATAAATAAAGGAAATAAAGTTGGCTTAAGCAGGTTTGTGCCAGGTACTAATGAAGTACAAGGTTAACACACAGAAGGATGCATCTCCGAACTCAAAAATAATAAATATCCTAGGTCCAAAGAGAGTCCCGTATCAGCTCTCTAAAAAGAGCATCCAAAGAACCGTTTCATTTCTCTCTTTTCTTTGGCACTCTCTCTTTGAGTGTATGATCAATATTCGCTTTCTTAAAACCGCATGCTGCTCGCTTCCAAGCTTTGCTTGCCATGTACAAGCAATAACAGCTTATAAGTTCCACTCGGTAGAAAACGAGAGAGCTTTTTAGGCTGCACTCTAAGAGAGCTTTCCATTTGTTCTCTCCGAATACAGTTCAATAGAATCCTAAGAGAGACACAAAGCCCGTTTCTGCTGCGAGAGAGACCGCTCCTTTAGGTTTCCTTCCGCTAAGTTTTAAGAGAGGAACCTTAAGAACAAACTTATAAAATTTAATATTCGTCCTCTTAACCAAGGTTAATTTCGAGTTGGCCTTTAAGCCAAGAGCTTGAACCCTTTAAGCAGCCAAGCGATGATCCAAGATCGACTTCCGATGGTCTTGGAATAATTTCGGCTTTGCTTTTGCCATCGCGGAGGCGTGGTCGCTGGCAGGTTACGCCCAGTTGAGCGCAGAAAAAAAAAAAAAAAAAAGAGAAGAAAAAAAAAATTGGCAATTGCCATTAAAAAGTTTTTCATTTTGCCCAACCCGAAATGAGGGAACTTTCTACTTTCGACTCTTCGGGCTCTGTGCTCTGTGCTCTGTGCTCCTCGCTGGCCATAAATCCAAGCAATTTCTTTTATTGGCCGGGGACCAGGACGACGGGCAGAGGAGGATGTGGACGACGAGCCAACGAGCCGCAACAATTTATGAACTGACTATGGCGCAAGGCAATAACTAACTGTGGTCGTGTCCCGGGCCGCCGCCCCCTTCAGATATATACTATATATTCGCATATATATATATATTTATATATATATTAAATGCAGGGCCAGAAGTAGTTGCCCAGTCTGGTGGCCCGGTCCTTGCTGCCATGTCAAAAAAAATGAAGCTCTCGCCGGAGAGCGAGGCGAGGCAAGGAGAGGAGTGTGTGCGAGGAGAGTTGGCTTGCGTGCCAGGCACTTCCAGACACGGCCCGGCGCGGCCCATTTGGGCCTGAAGCCTTAGCCATAGCCCTAGCCCGGGCCAGAGCCAACCAACTAGTCCGAGCGACCATCACAGCCTATCAGACCCAAGCCCAGTCCCAGCGCCCAGGCCCAGCGCCCCATCCTCGACCTGGCAGCCATGTCTGACGCGGAAGTCGAGGCCGGAGGACGGCACGGATAGTCAATTACATTTCATTTCCAATCGTGCTGGACAGCCACTGGGAGATACAACACTCTATTTGCCGCCATTGCTCCTATTAGTCCTTAGAACCTGGCCTTATCCGAAAAAGAAAAGCAATCTATTGAGAGAGAGACCTTAGTTTGCCCAGTTTGCTGGGTAAAAGATCGACTTTAAAGCGAGTTTAAGCCGCAAATTAACCTCCTCCTTCTTGAGGAATTCTGGAAACCTATATTATAAGTAAGAATGTATCCATAAAATAGCTTAGACTTCAAGAAGTTACCACCTCCCTTCGTAGGTACTTTGTGGTAACTTGGTTTTTTGTTTGGGGAAACCCCGTTAAATTTCAACTGCTAATGGAGTGATGTTTTGACCGAAACAGTAAACTAAAGTAAACTATATGTACATATATATATATATATGCAAATGGTTCGAGGGAACTAAGAGTAGTAGGGTGTAAAAGGGGGGTGGACGACGAGGACATGCCGTGTATTTCGACAATTTCGTAGCAAAAACCACCTTGCCCCCCATGACTTCGCATACAAAATCCGAGGCAAAGTCAGTCAGTCAAATTCATTGACAACGATGACGACGCTGATAGCGGGTATTTGATTTTTACCTTTAACTTAACAAAGCCACTCAGGCAGGCAACCATCCAACCATCCAACCATCCAACCTCCATCTAGACAGCCCACTTCCAACCTGGTATCCCATCCCCTGAGGTCCCCTTCGAGTGGGAAACTACGTGCTTGAAGCCACGTTGACAATTCGACAAGTGCGGCAGACAAAAAATGTGATATATATATATATATATGTATATATGTATGTATAAATAGGACTCTAGCCACCAAAAACAGATATCTGGAGAGATAGGACCGGATGTACTATGTATACGGGCGGGAGTATCGATTGGCCAGTGGGTTGCATGATGATTAAGACCAGACAGTCATGCAGCTCCCATAAACTATCCATTTGGTAGTAGACTTAATATTTTCAAATTTACAACTGCCAAAAGGGGCAGGGGAAGGGGTGAGGGTGGAGGGTTTGCGGTGATCTTAAGGAGCTAAAAAAAAGTAACTAAAAAACTAACCGGAACTTAAGTTTAGGAGGAACTTTGGAAGAACTTTAAACCTAAAGGCAGAGTTCTTAAGTGAAAGTTGAACTGTCCAGTCTCTCTCTTGAGACCGCTTGCCTTTCGTAAATATCTTGTATACATATATAAGACAGCTCTCTCTCTCTCTCTCTCTTGCTCTCTCTCTTCATCTCTCTCTCTCTCGCTCGCTCTCTCTTCCATACTTTCCCTGCAATGTACAAGCAATGCAACAACAACAGCTTATAAGTTCCTTTCAGTAGCAAACGAGATTTCTTTTTAGGCTGCTCTCAGAGAGAGAGAGAGAGAGAGTTGGGCATTTTTTTTCTCTCCGACTACAGTTGAGAGCAGAATCATAAGAGAAACAGGAAACCCATTTCTCCTCCGAGAGAGAACAGTTCTCTTAAATTTCTTTACCTTTTTGGTTTTGAGGAAACAAGTTAAAAACTTAAACGTAAAAGAAACAATTAAAGATGTCTTTCTATAGGGATTAAGGCAGAGTTTAAGGTTAAGAGGTTAAGATATAATATATCTTCAGAAACTAAAGGTTTATCTTCCCAATTCTTCATGAAAACTAAAAGGGTTTCTTCACCATCTTCTTTTCTCGAAAAACCCCACAACACCCCAGCAAACCTCCTAGGAACAAGGCACAGAACCGACCAGCTAATGGCTAATGGAGTTGATTCCATTTATCTGCTTCATGTTCCCTGCTCCGGATTGCCTTTCCCGGGTGTGGAGGCAATTTCAAGTGCCATATCATACGACGACAACGACGACGACGACGACTCCACCGGTTGATGCGTCATGACGGGCTGCGTGCCAAATCATCGCGAGTCCCTGTCCCGTGCCTCCCACGTGCATACACTTGTGCCACGTATCTGCTACACACACACACACCCACACACTCCCACACACATGTGTGTGTGCGGCGGGTCATTAAGGACTCCACTCTGCTCCCTAAATTTCCATATTTCACTCCATTTATGAGTCGTCATTGCTCCCAAATAAAAAAAAAAAAAATAGAAAAAATAGAAAAACTAAAACGAGGAAAATTCGAAAAGGAAAATCGGGAAAAACGATTCTCGAAAGAAACGGCGGAGAACCCAGGACCCCAGGCCAGTGATTTTTCGGTACAGTTCGCGTGCTGAAATGTTTTGGATTGCTTTCGGAGCCGGAACGTGGGCGTGGATCAGTCGGGGGCAGTGGCAGTTAACCAATGACATAGCCCACAGGTCCAACCACCACCCCAGGCCTTTCTTTCTTTCGTTTTTCCGCTTTTCACGAGGGTTGTTTTTCCACCTCCGAACGGCGCGTGTCTCTCTCTCTCTCTCTGTCTCTCTGTCGCTCTCTGTCGCTCTGCCTCACTGCCGGTGTGTCGTAATTTGAAATACTTTCCATTTTGTTGCCCGCACGCTCCCTTCCCCCCCCCCCCACCACCACGCCCACTAGTCCACCAGCGAACGAACGAACGAAGGAAGGAACTATCCATAACCCATACCCCAAACCCGACCACCCTTGCCAGGAATCCTGGCACGCGATGTCCTTTCCGGTCGTCGTTGTTTCCTCTTTACATCCAAAAAAAAAAAAAAAAGAGAGAGGGGGAGTGAAGGGCCTGATTGCGGGCTAGCCCTACACTCAACCACCCACCAACCCAGACATGGGGCATACTCCATTTTATTTTATTTTTTTATTTTTTCCAGGAGGTGGAAGACCACCTCCGAAATAGCCTGTTCGTGACTGACTACCAAATGCGGAGTAACGTTAAATCAAAACGAGCAGAGCCGCAGAGTCGGAGTCGGAGCCGGAGAGAAAGACGGCGCTAAAAGAAACGACGCATAATTTGTGCCAGTGGCGCTGTCCGTGTCCGTGTCCGTGTCCGTGTCCATGTCCCTGTCCGTGTCCATGTCCGTATTCCCTCACTCAAGAGTATTCCCCTCCAACAAACACATATTTGTGTGTGAGACTGCCGCAGTGCTGTGATGACGTGCCTCGTGGAAATTGCCTCGTTTCCGCTGTCCGTCTGTCCGCTCACGTGTCCGTGTCCGTGTCCGGGATTGGTTGGTCCAAAAAAAAAAAAACAGGGGCTGCAATGGGTTATTACAATTGGTCAACAGGGCAAATGGGGTAACTGGCCAGTGAGGGGCTGACTTTCTACAAAACAAACCCCATTAATATCCTAAGAAGGATTTAGGAAGAACTTAGCTTAATTAACTTTAATTATTGTGTTAATTATATGGATATTTATTATTAAATATATATTCACCTCTCTCTTCTTTTATGCCTTTCAGCGATCGCTTTCCCTACTACAAATCAAACGATGACCGCTGGAAGAACTCGGTGCGACACAATCTATCCATAAATCCGCATTTTCGCAAGGGCGTCAAGGCGCCCCAAGGTGCCGGCCACCTGTGGGCCATTTCCAGCGGTGATTCGGCGGAGAATGTGCTGGCCTGGGAGCATGTAAGTGAAGTCCAAAACCAGAAATATCCAGAAAGTAATCTGAAATCTATTTTTTTTTGCAGAAGAAACAGCGTCTGGATTTGTTCTTTAAAATGGAGTCCATCAATCGGGAGCGCATCCAGCAGCATCAGCAGCAGCTGCAGCAGCAACAACAGCAACAGCAGCAGCAACAGCAGCAGCAGCATCAGCAGCAGCAGCAGCAGCAGCAGCATCAGCAGCAGCAGCAGCAGCAGCAGCAGCAACACAATTGCCACTCGCCGCAGCAACATCAGACGCAGCAGCAGCAGACCAGCAATTGCCTGTACGATGAGGCGGCTGTGGCCGCCGCTACACTAACCCAGGAGATGCTGCAGCAGACGCCAGGCACCACCAGCGAGACCTCCCAGCACCATGGCCATCATCATCATCATCATCATCACAGCAACAACAACAGCCATCATCACCAGCAGCAGCAGCAGCAGCAGCAGCGACTGCTGCCCTTCAATGATCTGCTGAGCGACGATGAGCTGCGAAAGACGGCGGGTCAGATCCTAAATGGCATACATCGCGAGGTGGAGGTGCAGTCGGTCAATTCCATCATTAGCACCTATCACGATGTGCTGCTGGATAATGGTGAGCAAAAGAATGAAGCCTTCTTACCTAGAATCTACCATACTAATGTCCTTATCCCTTTGTTTCCGTCAGAAGACTATCTCAATCCCATACACAAGGACGTGGTGGTTACGGAAAGCGGTCTGCGTCAGCAACATGGCCATTTGGGCAATAGCCTGGGCCATAGCAGCCACATGGGTGCTGGCGGCGGCGGCAGCTCGCAGTACTACATCACCGAGATAGATCCCATGGAGCTGGGCATACATATGTCACACCAGGTGGAACCCTCAGAGGAGGAGGTACTCTTCAGTGATGAGTTCAACTTGAATTACTTTGGCTACAATCCCGGCAGCGACATTGTCGCCTGACCGCGCAACAATAGACAGCAACAGCAGCCACAGACGCCAGTCGCTGCCCCAGTTGCAGTTGCAGTTGCAGCTCCAGCTCCAGCTCCAGCTCCCGTTCCCGTTCCCGCTCAGCCAAGCCATTGATCCCTGCTCCATGCCATGACAACAATCGTAATTGTAGCCGATACTCATAAGCCAACTTCTAAACGAATACTAGTCACACTTTTACCCACACTAACCAGTAACCACCTAATGACTGTAGGAAGCCCTAGTCCTAGTCCAAGTCCCAGTCCTAGTTCCATTCCCAGTGTTCCTTTTCCAGTTCCTAATCCTGTTCCACCCACTTCTTAATATCCTCCTCCCCCCCTATGTAATTGTATAGTCTAGTCTTGAGTGTACCAAAAAAAAAAACAGAAAAACAAAAACAAAAACAAAACCAAAAAACAAAACCTAAACCCTATTTTTTTTTGTCAGTACTTTAGTTGAATATATTTAGAGAATAAGTAGCTTGCTAGCCCTAAGTACAGACATATCCCTATATTTATCTACTATATACGTACGTATCTGAAGATATGAAGATACACTTATAGCCCTTGCTCGTCTCCGAATTTAGTTAAGTGTTTTTACATGTAGCCGAATATCCGTAAAATGATACCAGAGATCCTCCTCCTCCTCCTGTGCGTTACCAAAGCAAACATATCGACTAGAAGGGGCGAACGACGGAGTAATACTAATCCTAGTGCGTAGGGAAACTGTTTACCCTTACCCCCATATGTCCGTAGAACTAATGGCACCCTAAACTGGTTTTATTCATTATGGCAAAATAAATCTTTTTTTTATTAAAAAAAATAAATAATACGTTTTTTTGGGTTTATTTTTACAGCTCGTATTTTTAGAAGCAATGAAATGGTAATTAAATTTACAAAAACAACAACAAAATAATGTCGAATGTATGCTTTGTATACTTTATTTGAAAATCTTGATCGCCAGCAATACGAATTGCATTATATTAATTTTCTAAAATGATCTTTGATTAAAAAAATGGTAAAAAAGATTAATGGCACATGTTGGTACAGGTGACACTAATCTTACTTGATTTATCAAGTGGGGTTTTTAAGAGGGGGACTGACCTACGTTTAGTTGCGGTATTTATTGCCCTTCTCTGCAGAATCCACACTTGAGAATTACAAGACCGATCGCATGACATTTTCATTTCTATAAATAGCTGCCCCCACCAATGAAAATGAAATGTCAAACTACATCACTTGTAGAATGCAATGTGGAGCACTTGATTTATTTACTTTTATTTAATTAATATGCTTTATTACGTTGTTTTAATTTTTATTAAAAATAGATTAAGCTTAATTGTTATTAAGAGATTAAGCTTATATTAGAGCTTTGATAACTCAGCAAGCTGTATAGGTTTTTCTAAAGCTACGCTAGTGGCGCCACTTGCTGATTGATCTTGCTTCATGCTTATTTTCGAAAGGTTTGTGAATTCGCTATATTTTGTATGTATGTATTTGTGCAGGGACGGACGCAGAAAAAAATTTCGGGGGGGTCCGATCGAAAAATTTGGAATAATAAAACAGTTCGGCTCTAACAAAACGTACCAAAACGTACAAAAGTCTAAGATTTCGGGGGGGGTCCGGACCCCCCGGACCCCCCCCTGCGTCCGTCCCTGTATTTGTGGATAAGAATGTTTTGCCTTCTCCTATGGCTGTTATATGTTGATTTGGAGATTTCAGGTTTTTTTCTTTTAGTTATTTTGAATTCTAGATTAATTGCAACACTTTTTTTATTAGACTTCGAAATTAGCTTAGCCGCTTTTGCCACCTCGCTTCGCTGCCCGATCTGACCGACCAGAGGGCGTGTTAGTGGCGCTCCATCTAGCGGCAACTTATGGTGGTTCTAGCACGTGTGATCGATAGATCGTCAATTGGTAAATGCGGAATAAACTGCAAATTAGCGGCTAACGGGAATTAAAGCTATTTTCCAAACAGAATTGGGGTAATTTTGGACATATTATACATTTAGTTTATATTTATATATATATATAAATTTTAACCCAAATTTGCTGTTGAGACACGCAAACTCTGTTAAAATGGCGAATGTGTTTTTTCTGCTTTCAAACGATACATCGGTTCCCTAAAATAGACATCGATATTCTCGACCAACCAAAAACATCGAATAAATCGATTTTAGTATCGAATCGCTTGCAGCTCTAAATTCCAGTTGGTTTTCTAACTCGAAATCGTGCGAACGCAGCGCCGGCCTGCTGCTCTTGCTCTTGACTTTTTGTTTGTGTTTACGGTACTATTGTTTTTTACGTGCGCGCGCGCTCAGTGGCTTTGTTTGTGTTTGCGTTTGCCTTTGCCTTTGCGTTTGCGATTGCGCACTCAGCAAACACTTGTTGCCTGGCCCCGCCGCGAGGATGTTTGTTGTTTGATTGTTTTTATTGTTGTTTTGGTTGACAAAAACATAAAATCGCAAAGCGAACGGTACATAGAAGAGAGATAACACAGAGAGAGAGCGAAAAAAAACCCAGCAAAGAAGACGGGTGAAAAAGCATCAGCGGTTTGTTTTGTGAGAGTGTGTGTGTGTGTTTTTTTTTGTTCAAGTGAAAGCGTGTGAAAAGTGGCCGCCAACAACACTTGAGGTTGAAGCCCCCCCCCCCCCACTCTTGCGCTCAGTCTTTGCTCTCTCCCCCTCTCTGGGGGGAAGGGGAACCAGTAGACCAGGAGGAGACCTGGTGACGCGCCAACATCCTCCAATATCCTGCCAGTTTTGTGGCCATCACAAGCTTCCGGTCGACATGAAACCGCAACTATTGCAAAGCCGCAGCAGCCTCCGCCGCCCTTCGTCTTAGCCGCAGGTGCCGCCAGTCCCAGGTAAGTGAATACCCCTGGGTAAGATCGGTGACCAATTGGCCACGGTCCGATAACACGCCGGGTTACGACATCTCCAGCTAATCTGATTAGCTGGGAGAGCAGCCCCCCATCCCATCCCATCCACCATCCATCATCCATCAATCATCCCATCAATCGCTGAGCTGCGTTTTGCCTGGGAAGTGATTCTTCCCAGGAATAACTATACTCTATGCACTGAAAGAAAGTATTAGTCACATGAAAAAGGGTTATATAATTTTTTAAAAAGGTAAAAAGTATATATTTAGATCAGGGATCGTAACAGTTATAAGTTTTATAATAAAAATTATAGAATAAGAATTAAATACCGATATTAAACAAAAAAATTGAAAAATAACTCTTATTTCCAATTTTAATTATAAAAAATAATTAATATTTTTTATTTTCAATTATTATTTTAAAAATTACAAATAAGAGTTATTATTTAACTTTTATATAAAAATTGCAAATTAATAATTATTATGTAACATTTTTATTAAAATCAAAAAATAAGAGTTAAAAGTAATCAAAAAAATAAAAAGTGGATATAAAAGTTTATNCTGTTTCTGAAATGTCCTTGAAAAAACTGATTATACATAATTTTTTTATTGTTCTAGCCTAATTTTTTTGGTCCAATTTTTATTTTGGGCATAACTCTTATTTTCGATCCCTGATTTAGATGGGCAGAAAAATTTTAATTAAGTTAAATAGAGTTTTTTTGTTTAATAACAATCTTGAATTTTTATAGATAAATACGATTTATATGAAGAAAATCTCTATCCTTATACATAAATCACTTTATCTCTTTGATATTTGTACTATATTATTTATTTCTGTGTAGTTTTGAAGGGAAAAGCAGGCAAGGTGGAAACGGGTTCAAGTAGAGATCAGTTGTAGTTTCATTTGCATGGTGGATTATGGTGGTTTCCTGTAAAAAAATTAAGCGTTTATCTTGATATTTCTTTCTTTCAACTTCTCCTTAAATACTAAGAAAATAGAGACTTATCAGAGAAGAATAGGAGGTTTCAATTTCCATAAGATCTTCGGGTACCGACAGTATAGTTAATAAGGATAGTAAATTTTAGATAGAGAGAAACACTTGCTGATTTAATACTTTAATGTACAAATATATATATATTAATCTATATTAAATCACAAATACCGCCTTGATTCGAATGCAGAAAAAAAACCCAAAATACAGATATTCATGGCCTTACAGCGATATATAAGTAGTATTCTCTCTCCACAACTCCACAACTCTTATTTTGGCCTGTTCTTGTCTCGTTTTGGCAAATGTTTTTTGGTTTTTTGGTTTTTCTGAATTTTATTTTGTTTTTGTAATGTTTGGCTGTTTGGCTCTGTTTTTGGCTTTGTTGTTTTGCGAATTTTTTGGCTTCTCCGGACTTCTCATTCAAGCCAACAAGTAGTTGGGGTTTCGGGGTCAGCCAGCAGCGCGCGTCTCTCGATGCGATCGTATACGTGATGTATTTTTGCCATATTTCAAGTGCTTTTTACTGATTGATGGCTAAGGTTTGCTTCAGTTTTTGGAAATTTTGAGCTGTTTTTCTTTATGTTTTGTTTATGGTTAAACCAGTTAAGCACACTGAGAAAGATCTAATTTCTTGAGTGTCATTTTTAGAGTTAAGAAACCTCAAAAAATCACACTTTTTTTGTTCAGAACTTCAACATATCTGCTGCAATCAAGACTCGGCGAAAATCTTTCATTCAGCAATAAGATTAATCATGAAATTAATATTATTTCTGATCTATAAACCCCATTAATTAATTTGGGATCATAACATGTGTATAAATATAACATTTATATATGAAAATGTGTTTAGAAAATAATTTTAAAATTAAAAAAACTGCATTTTCGTACCACGGTTCCCTGGTCTGTCTGCAATTTCTGCTGTCTGTCGGTGTCCCCAATTGCGTAAAATTTGCGTAGCTGCTGCTGTGATTTTGTTGATTTTTTTTCTCCCCAATCTCGCGACTCGATTTTCACCTGCCCAAGCAACGCCTTCAGGTGCGTAGCTCCGCTTGGTGGTGGCACGGCTCAGGTAGAGGTAGGTAATCGATGCGTTCGCAAAATGCTGTCCCGTTAAATGTTGTCGCCGCCAAAAGATTCTTAATTGCCGTTGTTGGTCGGTCGCCAAACCCGTACACTATATGCTATATTATATATATACATATGTTCATATGTATTTGTGCTATGGTCTTGAGGCGGAGGAGCCACAAATGAGGGGGTTTGCAAAGGGGCAGAGTCTGCGCGCAGGCTGCCTTGTAATTAAAAATCATCAGCGATCATCGTAGGTTGTTCGCCGATTTCTTATGGGAAAAAATGAAAATAAAAAGAAAATAAAGACAAGAAAAACCTAAAAGAAATAGGAATGCCCAGAGTAATCGATAGATAAATAATCGATATCAAAAAATAGATGAGCAACAAAATTACTTATCGATAAAATCGTATTTTGAGAATTTAGGTAAAAGAGACACAAATTATATTCTTGTGACATGAGGATTAATCATAAAATTAGGCATTTTTTGATTTATAAAGAATCATATATTAATATATTATATATTTATTAATTTGTACACTATATATTTAATAGTACAGATATACTATATACATCTATTATATACATAAGCATGTAAAGACCCCACACGGAAAAGTAGAAACTTCTTTAGACCAAATGGGATGGTACATTTCTGCTCAATTGGAGCAACAAGTCATCAGCCACATATGTATGCATGCATAGTGTGTACTATAAGTATGTGAAGTATATTCAGCCAGCAGACGGACAGGCAAATGTCAATTTAGCAATTGTTCAAAGTAAATTGCGTGAGACTCAAACGAGTTGAGGATGAAGTTGAGAAGTAGAAGTTGAAGCTGAAGCTGAAGCTGAAGTTGTCGAGTTAAGGCGGCTGGCTGACCTAATGCCATTCCATACGAATTGAAGTTATAGCCGGGAGGAGGGACATTAAGGCAAGACATTTTCGGATTAAAGTAATGGGAGCATAGCGGAAAGAGGGTCAGGAGTAGTGTGTGTTTTGTAGTGCTACTATTAAGTATATTCATTCTTGGTGGGTTCTTGGGAGGAAACTTACAAAAATGTTGTATGTTTGCATATTTTTAATTCTAGATTAAGGTTTTTGGAAAAAATTACAAAGATTTACTATAGATTTTTCCAATTGGTAAAATTCAATAAATGAAATGCATATTTAATGATCTGAATTACAAAAATTTACTTTACATTTTTCTAATTATAAAAATTCAATAACTTAAGTGCAATTTAAATGAACAAAATTACAAAGATTTAATATACATTTTCCTATTAGTGAAATTCAATAAATTAAATACAATTTAATTGATATGAATTTCGAAGTCACTGCTGCTAATTACATATTTATTTATTTAGTTATTTATTTATTTATTTATTTATTTATTTATTTATTTAATTATTTATTTATTTATTTACATATATAAAGCAAGCTCATGAGCATAAGCTACTAGGACCTACCGTTCTACTGGGAATATTTACATATTTACACTATATATTTAAAAAAATGTAGTTTAAATTTTGTGGATGAGATTGGGTTTATGAAGAAAGGTTAGGATTTTCTTGGCATTTTCGCTTGTAGGGCTGGCTAGGAGATGAATTGGATTGGATTATATTTACAAAAGGCTTTTTATTTTTTTTAAATCTAAGAGTATATAATTTAATATATATTTTTTACAAGTTGCTTATACTTTAAAACCTAACTGAACCCTATTAAGATGCTGGAGATGCAGTGCCAGGCGTTAATCCCTGCACTCACTATATATTTATACCTCTTAGGGTTAAATTCTTGCAAGGAAAACCCGCTAATAAAAACTGATAATCTTATAGATTCAGCCCTATATCATCAGTTTCCATGGTTAGCATGAAGTATACTCGGGACTAGGGCCCTCGAAGTATGTAGAAAAAGAAACATAATATTCCTGAGGGCAATATGAATTCCAGAGCAGTGCCTATTATTGAGTGCAACTGCAACTGCAACTGCTCGCTTCCCTTCTCCTTCCTATCCCGGACTTTGCTCTAAATAAAATTCTTAATTGTAATGAGATGATCGGTCGGCAACCCAGCCAAAAAGTTAGAATCTATGGCGGAAAGGGCACGTGCCTCCGGGGGCCAGCTAAAAATGATCCCCGCTATTCCAGTATACTCTCCATTTGGAGTCCAAGGAGCTAGTGGGGCAAGGGGTGACGACCATTGTAAACAATAAACAGATCTTTGATTGCCGCTGCACATGTGGAAAGTACATATATGTACAGATATATAATCTATGCATGGAGAGGCACATCTTGCCTGTCTGTATCTCCAAACTCTCTGGGCATTAGGTTGAGTATGTATCCTAGTACTTGGGTTAAACTATGGATGCACCAGAGAATAGGGAATGTTGTGGGGGGTTTTCATGAACTTATTAACCTACTAAGAGACACTTTTAAGAACTAATTGTAGCATTGGATGATACCTTGAAGACTCTTCCCTTTGGTAAATCATCTTTCCTTCTTCTGTTTTTTTTTTGGTTAATTTTTAAAGATAATAGCTTCAGAGATTCAAGAGAAGACGGCGAAACGACGAAATTTTTAATGAATTATCATAGTGCCGGCAATGATGATGATGATTATCTATCGCGGGCTGTCATTGAACCTGCTGCTGGTTCCGTCGCCAGGCCATTGTCTTCCACTCGGATCTCGGATCTTGGATCTTGGATCTTGAATCTTGGTTCTCCCAGAGACATAAATATATATATACTCATGGTAGCACACAATTGGAATTGGAGTGAAGTGGCCAGAGCACACGGTGGNTGGAAGCCGACTCATGACCATTTTTGGGTTCACCCCGCCGTCTTGTAATTATGTTCGATCTTCCGTTGCGTGTTGCTCTTTTGTTTTTTTTTTTTTTTTGGGGGTATTCTTGTTGCTTGGGGCAGGCAAATTTCAACAACATCTCAACTGAGTGGAGGCCAGGATTGGGCCGGAGACTGGAGTACATACAGGAGTCTCTGTGGCAGCCGGTTTGTCGCTTGACGTTTTCCGTTTGCTTTTCTGTTAATCGATTTTAAATTGCAGATTGATTGATTGAGATAGTCGTCGGCATGGGCTAGCGAACTGGTTTTCCAGGCTCCAATGTTACACATTGTGTGTAAGGCGATCGGGCTTGCACTTGTCAAACTCCCCCGTCTAAGATGGCCACTTGAGATGCATTTCCCTCGAAAGGAAAAAAAAAAACATGATCTTGAGTGCGTTTTCCCAGCGCATCCATTCCATTCCACAATGTTGCCGAAAAGCAGCACTGGGTTCCATGTATCCCGGATCAGTATCAGTATCTTTGGTATTATCTTTGGAGTTTTTCCGCCTTGAACAGGGCCTATGTCAATGTCTACGATTGATTGATGGCTTTTCACGCGATGTTTAGCATCGATTTCTAACATGTCTAAATTGATTTCGTTGGCAATTAATCTCATTTTTTGTTGTTTTATGCAAATATAGATTTTTTAATATTATGCCAAAGCAGAAGATGATACAGAACTATCAAGACTAACGATTCTACGGTTCTTGGGACACAAAATAAATGATGGCATCTCAAAACTTGTTTATATATATTTTTTTTAACTTTCATTCAAGTGATTTTTTGTTTAAATTTAAATGCAAGTCTTTTGTTCAGATATATTTACTTAAAAGCTACTCAATTGTTATTAGATTCTTCTCCTTATCAAACAATAGTTCAAAATTGTTGCTTATAATTCCCAAGTTCATATTCCGCTGGCGAGAAATGTCTACCTCTCTCTTCCACTCTCTCTCTCACGCCACCGCTTTCACCTTGGTCAATTTGTGTGAGAGCCACCGTTAAAACTGCATTCGGGTGGCCCAAAACCTGTCCAGATCGATGCCTGTGCAATGGATTTTCCCCCCCCTGAAACAAGCAAACACGCAACATGTAGCATTTTTCGGCTGCCCGATCTGGCAATGGGGAAATCACAGCAGCTCTCGCATCTTGAGACGCCACAAATTCTCACATTGTGCAGCATGACAAGGCGGCGGCGGCGACTCTGCTCTCCGACAAAAAATTAATGTGTACGCCGGTCTCCGGTGCTCGGTCTGGCCTGAAAAAAGAAACCCATTAAAAAATGTTAATTTCCATAAAATAAAACCGTCTATAGAGACAGAGAGAGAGAGAGAGAGAGAGATGGGGAACGGCAGAGAACCGCACGTGGCTAAAAGCCACAAAATACGTTAAAACTCGCAAGACAAAAGGCTGTGTCTGTGTTCGAGTGTATGTAAGTTGTATCATTTTTTATTTTTATTTACGTGCGGAATTTATCGCTTCAGAATTCGGCTGGAGTTGCGTTGGCATTTGCATAAAACACACCCACTAGCTCAAAATCGAATCGAGTCTATCAATAGATGTACACTGCAAAAAAATTCGCTAATGAAGATCTACTCTAGATTACTTAATAATAATAAATGTTGGTGTGAAAGATGCTTATATTATAAATCAGAGCTCGTAAATGGAGATTTACCACTGGCTTTTCGGAAAGATCTTTTGCGGATGTACGTATGTTCCCTCTTCAACGATGTGCCTGCAATGTACAAGCAATCACAGCTTTTAGATTCCTCTAAGTAAGCAGTTTTTAACTGCTTTTTGAGAGTGCTTCCTATCTTGTTTTACATCCCCATCTACCTCCTTAGGTTTTCCATATCGTTTATGTTTTCTCTCCGTGCATCCATATCTCTCTGACTGAATCTTGTTAGACGCATCGCATCGTGGCTTTATGACCAGTGCCATAATTAACTAGTCGAAGGTGTTGCTAATGGTCAAAGTGCCAAAGCGATCCACTAATGAGGCCTACATCTGATAGGCCTCCACAGTCAATTTGCATACCTTGCGTCCATCCAATGATAATGGAGATGGAGATGGTGATTGGCGATGGAGATGGCGGTCCAAGCTCCGATCCGATCCAAGATTTGAGGCTTCAGATGACCGCTGTCAGTTATGACAGCTGCTGCGGTTTTTTTTTTTTGCCACACACAAAGTTCCGATTCGCTACGTTTCCATTTGATTGGCTCCTCACGCTGGAGTGGACACATGTACACACGGCCTGGCCTTTGATGGACATCATCGGACTCTCGGTCTTGGAGATGGAGATGGATCTCGGTGCTCTCTCGGCTTTGTCGGCACAAAAAAGTCTGCCGGTTGCCGGCTGTGACGCAGTTCAAATCGCAAAACTATAAATTATGCTGTCAGTCACAATCAGCCATTGTCTTGGCAGTTCTCGATTTCGCGGTCGCCATGGGACAGCAGCCCGTTCCCACTCCCTTCTGCCTTTCACCCGAACCCTATTATGTAGCTTGGCACATTTGCGCTAAAATTTTCCGCACAAAGACTCCTTTTAGTTCTTGACTTCATGGCGGCAGCATGGCTTTTCATAGGGTAACTCGTTTGGGAAGGGTAGATTGGGCTAGGTTTCTAGGTCTTAAAGGAGTTTTTGGTTTGCTTAAGCTAAGCTTAGTAAGATATGAGACTCAGAAATACTTACAAATCCGGCTCGAAGTATCAAGTATACAATTTTAATGTTTTAAAGCTCTTGCCAGAGTATCCTCCATACTCTCCTCTTAATCTTGATGTCGATGTCGATCTCGATCAGTTCTGCAATTAAACTGCGCAGCTGCCGCAAACTGTGAGATTGTGAGACTGTGAGCTTCAGGTTTCTGCAGCTCCGATTTGATGCGCGACAATTGGGAATGCCAAATTAATGCCAGGAATGCGCCGCAATTTGTTGGCAGTGCTCCAAGCTCGTGCCAACTTCCATGGACTTGGACTTGGACTCTCGGATGCAATGCAATTCGATTCGGTTCACTGAGAGATTAATGCGCTCTAATAGGAAAAAGCTATCCACAAGTTGTATCTGATCAGGATTACATTCTTGCATGTGGTTATGTGTGAATAAATATTAAATAAATTATAGTAGTATTACTAAAGAACTCCAAGCATTTAACGCGGCTTGCCACCAGCTTAATGCCAGAATTATTCTAAAATTGTGGCACTACCAATTTTTGTTTTAGCCAGAACTCATATCTACATATCTGTAAGATAGTTTGTCAGTGTCCCAAGGTGCGAGGGCGTTGTGTGGGCGGCCTTACGATGGATGGATAAACGCGTTATATCTATTATCTCGATGGCTACTTTTGTGAGTGGGAAGGAAGTTCCGAGACGAAACGTAACGAAACGAAACGAAACGAAACGAAACGAAACGCAATGATTGCCCCAACAAAACGCCGGCCGTTAAATTGTCAAATTAAGTACAAAATAGGAGGGGAATCATGTGGGCTTCCCCCCTTCCGGAGCAGCAGCAGCAGCTGGTCAATTTGGTACATCTTGTAGAGCTCTAAGCCAGCACCAAGCTCCAAGCTCCGAGAGCTCCGACACGTTCAAGCGTTTCATTTTGCAGTGCAGTCGATAAACAAAGGCCGAAAGAGCGAAGAAACTGCATTGATTTCTCAGGGTCGGAACTTGGAACTCGTTTGTGTGCCAGAAAATTATGCCAACAGGTGCTTGGCATTCTTGGCATAGTTTCTAGACCAATTGTTAGGGGGCCTAATCATTGAGAGAAACGGGGAGCACACTAGGCTAGGTTGTGAGTAGACGACGCCACCAGGCAGGCACACAGGTGGCTGTGTACTTGATTGAGCTATTGTAATTGTCAGTCAAGTTGGAGAGCAACTTGAATCTGTGGCAACGAAGAAAGTTCCCTCCAAGAACCAGACAATATAGTAACTATTCTATGAATACTCTTTATGATAAAGAACCTTAGTAAAGGGCTTTCTTTTCTTTGAGATATATATACCAATTAAAATAAAATTACCAAAAAATAGCTGATATGTATCTCGTCCACACCTGTCCACAAATTTATCCAGAGCCGCCAGTGCAGCGACGGCGGCCAATTAATTTCGCTTCCAACTCCCATTGTGGCTCGACCAGAGCTTGGGCTTATTATCTACCTGGTGGCCCCCGTGTGATTTGCATTATGTCACGTTTTTCCGACGAGGTCAATCCACTTCCACTGCCACTATCCACCGGCCATATACCATGCTCCATCCACCATCCACTATCCACCATTCGCCGGAGCTAACTAATGGAGCGATCTTGGCATGGCCGCCAGCTGCTGGCGCCAGCATGGGTTACTACTACGACTCGGACATAATGAGGCGGAGTGACCACCATTGGGGTCCGAATTCAGAATCCAGAATCCCATTAGCCTCGGAGTCGGCGTAATTGTCGCGAAAATGCGAGTGCGTGACTGGGCGATTCCGGTCTCTCTGCTGGCCATTTTCGATGCCAAGAAACTGTTGTTTTTTTTTTAGAGCGGCTTGTCTTGTCTTGAAATTTACATTTCTTAACGCACTTGAACTGCAGTTTGATGAACCCAACATGTGTTATTTAGTAATTTAATTTATTAATACAAAAAAGGAGGTTTTATGTAAGTTAATTTCATCTTGATATTATAAACCTAACTCGTGTCGATTTGGGTTATATTTTCTATCAAAAATCTAGTGATTTTATGATCTATTTACTTTGATATTGAAGCCTTTTATGGTAATTATTATAAGAAACGTTCAATAGATTGTGACTGAGTTTAATTATTTTAAATATTTTCATTAAGTTCTTGAGCTCTTTTTTATTATTATTTTATTTTCAAGCATATATTTAAAAACTAGCAAAATGGCAGATATAATTATATATGTAATTAAATAGATTTATTTTATTATTATTTTTATATCAAACAAAAACTCTTCTAAATCAAGTAAAATATATGTGACGAAAGTTACCCATACACCATCTTCCACTCCAAAAACTGATATTAATTTTTCTGACTAATAATGGTTACATTACCAAAAATAAATTATAAATAATTTATTTATAAGTTTTGTAATCAATACTAAGCGGAAAAATGTAAGCCTTGTATATAAAAAGCATGCAACCCCATTTATTCTGAACTAATTGATTTTTCAAATATGCACAACACTTTTCTTAAGCGATATATACCTTTTTTGCTTTCTTTAATAGGGGAATAGTAAACTGACTTGTTATTCTGCGTATATAAAAAAATTAATAATAGGTTCCATATGCACACTCTCGGTGCCTTTCGTCACTACGTGGAAAAAGCTATTTTTATTATTTCATATAACTTTTTAAGCTGTTCTACTTAATCATAATTGTATTCCAAAAACTGCCATATATTCGGCAGATAAAAGAGGCATTAAAATTGTATTTTAAGGAAATATTTTAACAAAAAAACTCGTATATAACATATTGATACAGCAATTTTATGTTTAATGATCAATTGCGAGAAAGAGAGTTGCGTGAGCTGCAGCTGGTAATTTAACAAGAATTTCTTAATTATCCGAATAATAAAAGAAGAAAAAAAAGAAACCTAAGAAAAAAGAAAAGAAAACGAAGAGTGGAAAATTATAAAGTTTATCCGCATTTACGAGATGATGTTGCATGGCCCAATGATAGATTCCGAATTGAATTGACAGCGAGACGATGTTGGCTGTCGAATGTTGATTGTCTGCTGCCACAAATTGTTGCATTTCACGCAACAGCAATTGAAATGCCGCACCAGGCTACCTTTTTCCCCCTCATCCCTCTTCTGCTCTCTCTCTCTCTTGGCCAACTCACTTAATATGCAAAACAGTTGTCTCAGTTTCTGTTGCAGGTGCATCTGGGGGTAAGATTATGTTAATTAAGGTGCGCTGCCACGTTGCCCCAATGGAGGCATTTATCAATTAGCAACGTTCGGGGGGGGGAAATTTCGGTAATTAGCATAAAACCCAAATTGACCATTGAGAGTCTCGAATTTCCACTCCAAGAAAGGGCAGCTCATGGCTTCCAGCTCTCCGATTTCCCACTTGAAAATCGATTCCGGGTATTGAGGGCAAGCTGGGCTCTAAAAAAAAAAAAAAAAATTAATATTCAAATGTTGCAACATATTTATCAAACTGATTTGTGTTCGAAATGTTTGGGAATGTGGATTTATTTAATATTTTAAGCTGGGAAGAATGTCTCTGGGTAAAATAATTTACATTTTTATTATAAGTAGCTGGGGAAATCGTAGAGATTATGGTTTCTTTTTTATCATATTTATAATTTGGTCAGGTTAATGTTTAAATACCTAAAAGCTAGAATATAATTAAGAATTCTGTATAATATATACATTTTTAATTTATTATAAAAATAGAGTAACCCTTATGCCAGAGGGTTCCATGGTGTAATGGTTAGCACTCAGGACTCTGAATCCTGCGATCCGAGTTCAAATCTCGGTGGAACCTGATCGGGAATTATTTTTCTTTTTAATAAATGATTTTTGAAGATTTTTTTTTGTATGAATTTCTTATGAATCTTTAGCCAATTTAAATGCAATAAAAATTCCCTTGCAGTCTAAAATTTATGCCATTTCAGCATTTATAAATTTTTTGCTTAGTGTTGGTCGAGCAAGTGGCTAAAAATAGAATTTGTGGAAACATGTGCTAGAGCTCACACCAGGCAAGTGGGTTCCATGGTGTAATGGTTAGCACTCAGGACTCTGAATCCTGCGATCCGAGTTCAAATCTCGGTGGAACCTTGGTGGTTACATATATTTTTTTTTTTTTAATATATTTTTAAATTTAGAAATCATATGCGGCCTAGGCGAGCTAGCTTTCTCCGTGGCTCAACACTCATTTCTGCAGAAAATGTGGCCAAAGGCCGGGGAATGCGGGCTGAAATGAAAACATCTAAAAGATATAAAAAATGCTGGCCATGTCGGGCCGTGCAATTTGATGAATGAATGTGAATGAATGAGTGAGTGAATGAATTGCGAATGCGAATGCGAATGACAACAACGGCTGGCTGGCTTGCTGGCTTGCTGGCTGGCCTGCAATTAGCGATTGCATAATCCCAGTTGGCCATTTCCGCTCTCCGAGTGACACAAATACCAGGGCCACGCAAAAAAAAAGCCAACTTATACTTCTGGCTAATAGTATCTCTGGTTGGTAGTATCTCTCCTCTGGCAACGCAAGACTTTCACTCGCAGAACTCGGTGACTTTCGGGGCGGGGATTTCTCATTAGAAATGCCAGGCATTCCGGTTTTTGTAGCTGGTAGCTGGAATCGGTGTCGCAGTCGCCGTTCTTAAGGATTTCTTTCATCGATTTCGCTTCATTAATATTTATAAACCTTACAATCTTTAAGTTTTTTTAAATTTATTTGAAATTATCAGAGCTTAAGTGTGCTGGCCGAGTTATCTAAGGAATTAGGTGGTATATATGTCATAGGATTTATAAATCTCTCCATAACTGAACTCTGGAAGCGTACAAAGTGTGTAACGTTTTTAGGAATATTTTTTTTGTATTCTAAGTTAAATTTTTGGGTAATTACAATGAATTTATTGCTTTAATTTGTTATTAAAATAACAGCTACAGCTTGAGTATACTTATTATTTATTTATTTGATTTGTAACCATATATATACATACATATATTCATTTTATATTATAATATAATATAATTTTATATTATTTTATAACCTTATATAATAATAATATAATATAATTAATATATACTTAAGTATTTATTTACTTTATTTCCTCATTCATTTCGTCTGGCTTTTTATTTACATAATAAATCATAAAAAAACCGCTTAACACAAGTAAAGTAGGTAAAAACAAGTAAGAAAAGCTAACTTCGGGCGGAACCGAAGTTTATATACCCTTGCAGATAATTTGT
>JAEIIU010055605.1:0-23583 GCA_018874675.1 Drosophila baimaii | reverse complement strand
ACTTTATAGGGTCGGAAATGGCTCCTTCACTGCGTTGCAAACTTCTGACTAAAATTATAATACCCTGCAATGGTATAAAAATATTTAACATTAATAAATGTACAGAATTTATTATACATAACGTGTTAATATTTCCTACTATGTATATACATATTTATATATTTTCTTGTACATATTTCTGTTGTCAAAGTAAAAAAAAGTTCCCAAATGAAAACAGAACAAATTCGTATTACAAACACAACTGAGCCAAATATTATGACAATGAAAATTAGTTTCAGTATTTTTTTTTCTTCTTCCCCGCAATCCATACAAATGTCAGGCGATTGAGGAATGCCTCTCCTCTCTTACATTCCATATAAATATTTAAGAACAAATTCTGAAATCCAGTAATAAATTCTTTTAAAAATATATTTAAAACACGCCCCCAACGCTGGCAATTAAAAAGGGGGAAGGGGTTGAAAGTGAGAGGCGGAAACAATTGCAAATCAAAATATTGCACTTGCAACCAATTGAGGGGGCAAAGCGTCAAAGCAGCAGAATCAGCAGCAAAACAAATCGTGCGCAAGAAAGCTGAAAAGGCAGAAAACAAAGGAGAAAGAAGCTGGAGAAGCAGAAAAAAAAAAAAACAGGGAAATAATAAAAAATGGAGAAACATTTGCCAGCTTTAAAAAAACACCCAAATACCCTTACTGTGAAGTCCTAATATTATTTATTAATGTTTAAGAAGCATATAGATCTTCTTTTGAAAAATTCACACCCGTTTTTAGGTTTCTATAAAAGTATTCAAATATAAAACTACATTTTTGATTAATTACTTAATAAAATTACTTAATTATATGTTTCTTTAAAATTAATAAAACTCTATATTTTAATATCTTCTTAATTTCAGGTTTATATCTGCATCTTCTCTTTTACAGGACTCCCTGCTAGGGCATTCAAAACACCAATTGTGCCCTCCGATGTCATTACCAACACACAACTCTGGCAGGAGAAAGCAATGGATGCGGAGAGGACTCAATTGTCCGGCAGTTGGCTTTAACAATGGCATCGGACTTGGACTCACAAACTGAGACTAGGAATTGAACCGGGTTAGCGGCAATAAGCAGATCCCGCATCAGGAACGCATATGGTCTTTGTTTCAGGGTTTTTTCCCCTATACGTTTTTCCCTTTTGTGTCGCAACTCGTGTGCAATTGACTCGCATTTCATTTGCGGGTAAGGGGAGAGCTTGGTGAATCCTTTTCTCCGTCGCCTGCCAAGTGTGTGTCATTGCGAATGTCATACAAATTGTGGAATGTCTTCAGTGTCGGAGTCTGGCATTCGCATTTATATTGGCGGTTGGGTTACCAGTTCCCTCCCTCTCTCTCTCTCTCTGGATGCTGGTCATGCTTCTGCCGCAAAGTAGGGGAATGACATTGACAGCAATATGGGTTAAAGATATTCCTGAATAAAATAGGATTAATAATATAACTAATATTTATAAAAATAAATAAAGAAAGGTACAAGAAAACCGGTAAAAATGAGTCATTATTCATGTACCTATCAATATCCCCGACTGTACACTGTAATCCCTGCGTGGCCTGATGAGCAACAGGGCAGAGATCGCCACCTTTGTTTCATCTAGCTAATGCCCCCCAAAGGGCTTCCAGGCTAAACTTGCTCAGTGGCAGCATTATTATTATTATTTTTTTTTATTTGCTTCACACACACACACACAGACTCAGCCAACGCTGGTAACTAAATAATCTTTGTGTAAAGTTTTTCTTTGTGGCGTTGAGCGAGAAAAAAAAAAGTAGAGGAAGTTGCCGGAGCTTAGTAGACTGCCCGCTGTGAAGGAGCTTGATCCCGCCGTTTGTTGGAAGGAGCAAAAAAAAAAAACAAAAAAAGAGACACCGAGCGACTGGCTGCAACAGAATCAGTTGGTTATAAGCCAGGGAAAGCTGCGTGACAAGAGCTGCAAGGGACAAACAGTTGGGGCTGGCTACTTCAGCGAGAGACGAGATACAAAAAGAGTTCAATAACCCTTACAAGCTAGAGCGTGGCTTTATAGGGGAAATGCTTAAAATAAAGATTTTAGAGTTGTAAAAAAAATTATTTCTTTACCTCCTTTAAAAGCTATAAATGCAATACTAATAAGTATAGTCCACTTTTTATTTTAAATATATTTTTTAAAAACTACTAATATATTATTTCTCTCAGCGTCGATGCCAAAGCCAAAGACTTTGATTACTTGTAAGTAAGCTATTGGAAGCTGGCCAATTTATTTCCTTCCAATAGATTGGCTGCTGCTTCTGCAAATGCGTTTTGCTTTACAGATCAGAGTTGGGTAATCGCTTTATATGGTCACACGAGCAACGCTTAGTAGCGAAAAACTTAAGCTCTGGCCACACTGGACGGCACAAACTTTTCGCAAAAGCAGGAGAGAAGAGGCCAAAAGTTCGAGGAACGTGGCAAAAAGGTGGCTGGAAAACAAGCCACAAGCTGCGCAAATGGTGTAAGTTTCGTTTCTCACCCCGCCTCCTTCCCCTCCCACACACACACACTCACACACACACTCGCATCCGTATCCGTATCCGTATCCGCATCCGCATTCGCATCGAATCTGTGTGTGTGGTGCTTTTTCTGTTGCAGTACTTTTGGTTAAGAAGTTTACGCTCCTTCTTTGAAGCTTGTTCTTATTTTTTCAAGAGAGCCAACCGAATACACTGAACCGAAATAATATTAATATTTGAGGCACTTTTTAAGTATTTCATGGAAAGAATTATATTATTATAGCTTTTTTTTTAATTTTAAAGTCTTCAAATTGGTAGACTTAAGTCATTCATTGGTTCATTTCAATTGGTGAATATTTATTGGTAAATACTCTTTGGTGAACATCCATTGGTGAATGTTTGTGGGTTATATTAAGTGTTGGAATTAATAAATTGGTAATTGATTTGTTGGTTATGGTTAATTGGTTCATTATTATTATTGTTATTATCCAATATTAGTTATTGATGAAGCCCATTGGTTAATTTTTACATGACTCTTCATAGGCAACACTTTGTAGGTGAATTTTTATTGGTGAACCTCATTGGTGACTTCCAAAAGTTAGTTAGTTCTTCATGATGGAGAAATTTATTTTTATTCAGGGACACTTAATTTTAATATCGATCTCTGGCTTGGTCAATATTTTAGCCACATTTTTTTTTTTATCTGTGCGATGCAACCAACAACGGTGGCCATGATAAAAGTAAAACTTTATGCAATAATAGGAGGCGGCGGTATGGGTTTGATGGCCATTGGGGGGGGCGGCAGGGGCGGCGACGACGATGTGGTTCAAGGCTGGACCTGGCCAAATGGATGGGCCCGTGGTGCACGTTATTGCCAACATATGTTGCCCGATATTATAAAACTAGCAGCATCAGCAGCTGGCGCGGGGGGAGTTGCAGCGGCATGGTAAGTTGCATGCAACTTTGTGTTGCCACAAATCATGTTCCGTTTTCGAAGGCAGCGCCCTCACTTAATTTATGTTTTCCACCCCAAACCCAACCAAATTGGTATTTATTTGTTTAGTTTTTTTTGTTGTATTTTAGAAAATACTCTAGTACAACACACGCCATCTGCATATGGACATGTAGTTCTGCTGCTGCGACACTGTTGACTCGATTGATTATTTATGGGGCGACGGAGTAATTTGTTGGGCTAATTACATCAAATATGTTTGCGGGGCAATTTAATTAATTCAAATTGCCTGCAGTTCAGTCGGGTTTCGGGTTGACAGTTTGATAATTTAACGCCGGGACCTGTCAGCATAGCAGATATCGATGTGGATATTTATATATATATATATATATTGGTATTGGTAGATATTGAGTTCTGGCTGTGTGGCCGCCACTCTCTCTTTTCCTTACCATTTTGATATTTCCCTTTCTTTTTTTTTGGTGTCCATCACATGTTGCGCCTGCCAAATGCTGCCCTGTCATCGGGTTTTCTTATTGTCTTCGCCCCTATGCCTTCGCTTTTCCTCAGCATTGCCCTTCGCTTTTGATGCCTTTCCTCCATGTTTTGCCAGCTATTGCCAATTGTTGGAGCCTATTCGAGCTGTCACGCCCTCAGCTCCCCCTTCTGGATGGCTGTTTTGTTTTTTTTTACAGCTTCTAATAACAGAAAAGTGCTGCTGATTTGGTTCATCACTTCAGTGTCATTTCCGCAATGGAATTGTCGGTACTTGTTGTTGGAACACACACAAAAAAAAATGGTATATGTCTGGCGATTATATGTAATTTTAAGGAATGCTTTTAATTTGAATTTGGTGAATAATTCTGTAAGTTACTATTGTTGAATTAAATTCCTTGATGAATCATTTGCATTGTGGAATTCATTGGTGAACTCTTTTAGGAATAGCCATCAGTAAAGTTGCATACAATTTGTTGTTGTTGGTGAACTTTTAATAATATGAACATTATTTTTTAATTTCTATTAATGCATTTAAGTCATTGGTGATTTCATCTATTGGTGAAGTATACTATTCATCTGTGGATTTGCCTAAAATTTCTTGTTGTTGAACTTTTAATGGTACAAAGAAAATCATTGGTGAACTTGATGTAGAATAATTGGATTTGCCTAATATATCGTGTTGTTGAACTTTTAACAAAATCATTGGTGAACTTGGTGTAGAATGAGTGTAATAAATATAAAAAGAATAAATTGCAGATTTTTTTCTTAGTATATTTATAAACGACAAATTGGTTAGAAATATACACCCCACATTTTTTGTTGTGTTCAGTCAACACTCGCCTACCTCGACCCGCCTCCTTTTTGGCCTTCACCAGATGTCTGTCGTTTGCGTTTCATTTTATTTTATTAAATGAAATGCCGTCAAAACAGAGACAACCAAGCGTTCTCGTTGCTGCCTCCTTCTCGTTTCTTCGCCATCTTATGGTGTATATGTGTGTTAGTGTGTATGTGGGTGTGTGTGTGTGACAAATGCAAATCAGCGAGGTTCGATTGGTGAGTTTCAAGGAGTTTCTAGGGATATATATACGTCTAATTCCTTTAATACTTAATCAGTAGAAATTACAAATAATATAACAAATACATATACTTATAATTAGTACATATATTTAAATATATTTGTGGTATATATATTTACTTTCATAAAATATTATTTAATACATTTTGAATATTTTACTTACATACTTTAATTGCACCTTATATTTAAATGCATTAAATCACATATATAAATTTATTTGAAACTGAAAACTCATCTGGGAAAAATCTTTATCATAATCCACCCAAGGCCGACAGAGGCCCCAGCAATACGATAAAAATAAGCACTAANAAAAAAAAAAAAAAAACGCAGGCAAAGAAGAGCAACTCTCGATGCCATAAAAAACAAATCTTGCCATAAAAATGCTCAACATAATTTAACAAAATAGCAATATCTCCCACCCACAACTCTCAGGCAAAAAAGGAGCAAAAGCGGCAGCCGGGGCTCTTTTTTTCGGGGGGTGGTGGGGGCAAACCCCATAAAAAGTGTACAATAAACGCAAACTAAGTGGCCCACCGAGCGTCGTGGAGTGGGGCAAGCTGGGGGCTGGGGCTCCTTCTTAGGCTTGGGCTTAATAAATGCAAATGTGTCCAAGTATGAACAATTATAGAAAGGAAATTTGCATTAAAAATTTATGTACTCTCTCTTTGTCTCTCTCTCCGCAGAGATAAAGCGTCGCAAGTGCGACATAAATTTGAGCCGTCTCCACCAACTTTTTCACATTGCAAAAAAAAAGGTTTGGCAAGAACAACAAAAATGTATCATATAAAAATTATAATTAAATTATATATCCTTAAAAAAACAATATTATATTAAATAAAAATTAGAAAAATATGTCTTTGGAAACTTAAAACTAAAGAAGAAAAATCATTAATAATTTTCAAATAGGTCTGTTAATTATATATGGTAAATAACATTTTTTAAAGAATATTTATACATATAAAAATAATATACTTTATTTATATTTTACTTTATTTTAATGTCTCGCTATTTACCTTATATTTCTATTTGTAGTATTATTTGTATCTCTTGTTATTTTCCTACTATGAAAAATTAAATTAACTATATTTTGTTACAGTGTAGAACCCCACTGCCCCGCCCTTGTTGGTCCGCTTGGTAATGGCCGCTCTCTGCGGTCGTTGGCGGCCATGGAAGCCCCAAGGAAACATCCATTCGCACAGATGTCTTTAGTTGTTGTCCTCGTCCTCGTCCTCGTCCTTGTTGTTCTTGTTGACGACAGTTTCGAGTGCGTTGTTCGCTTGTTGTTATACACAGTAAACAAAAGTGTGTGTAGTCCACATATTATAATAATTAAATTTCTTGTAAAATTCAAATTAAAAATTGAAAAAAAAATTTAGCAAAGCTAGAAGTGTTTTTCTTACCTAAAATACAGTAGTTTTTAGTTTTTGATGTTCCGGAATTTTTCAATATTATTATCTTTACTACTATTATTTCCTCGCAGTGTAGTATTTTTGGTTGTTCGCTTTTTTTTTTTGTTGCTGTTGCTTTGCGGCTGTGCATGGAGGCCTAACTAGCAGGAAGTCATTAAGTTGTTTAGCTCGCAGTGGTAGCTTCTTTAATATTCTTTCGGCCCGACTCTCTCTATCTCCCTTGCTCGTTCTCTCTCTCTTTCGTTCTCTCTCTCTCTTGGCCAACTTCCGTGGCATGTGACATGAATGCCAGCGGGTTTCCTTGGGCCTGGGTGTTTTGGCCATTTCTGCATTTTGCTTGCAACATTTGGTCTGTTCTTTTAGGGCGCTGAACGTGGCCAATTAGCAGGGGGAATCCCCCCGGGGGCGAAATCGCTTGAGGCAAAGGAGTGAGGAGGTGGGCAGTGAGTGTGAAAACCTAACTGAGGCTATATCAATAACCCAGAAAATTGCCGTAATTCATGAGTCGGTTTTTCGGGTCCAGTTAACAGCTCATAAGTCATTTCTTTATGGGCCCCATTCCCCTTTTGCCTTCCGTTTGCTGGCCACTTAACAGCTCATAAAGCCGAAGGCTTCTTCGTCTGGCCTTTACACTTAATAAATATTGTAATTGTAAAATAAAATGCATATAAAATAGACCAGAAAACCATATGTTGAATGCCCTTTCTAGAATATATTTACATGTCTGTCTGCTATTTATGGTCACTATGTAATATTTGTGAATAATTAAGTCGTTCTGATTTTTTAAAAGAATATAATATTAATTATAATGTAAAATGTTTACGAATGGAAGAATATAGTGACTTGTTTTTTAACAATAGCAGCTGAAATATGTGAGTATTATGGTCTTTAAATTAATATTTATATAAGTTAATATTTTGTGTACTAATTCTAGTCAAAAATAAACACACCTTAGCTGTAGAAAAGTATTAATTCGAATTCGCAAAGCGTTTTTGCGTTAGTTTTAATTAGATTGTATCCAGAAAACCCAACATAAATGGTGCCCCGTTCAAGGGCTTGTCTCCCTGTCTTGGGAATGCCAAAAATAAAATATTATTGATAAATGTAACACCTTTTTTTTTTTTGAGAAGACGCCAATAAATACGAAAATGAATCAAAGGACCCTGTTCCTTTGGCAACCATTTGAATGCCGCTGCAACATCCTCAAAGTCAAAGTGCCCATGCCCTTGGATATGGCGAAAAAGTCAGGGGAGGGGGGAATATGGCCCGGAGAAGGAACAAATATTTGTTGATTTGTTTGTAACCAAGGCAGACAAAGGGCTTGGGCCAAAACTTTTTATTGCCCGCCGCCCCCATAAGGCTCCCCCGCAGCCCCCCTTTTAACTTGCTTATCAATCGCAAAAAAAAAAGAAAACAGAAAGGGTGGGGCAACAGGAAATATTTTGCGGGAAAGGAATTTCATATTTTTTTGTTGTTGTTATATTCTCTCTCTCTCTTCTCCCTTTTTTATTATATGTATTATTATTTTTTTTTTTATTTGATTATTGCTCGATATTTGTCAGTCAGTGAAACTTTGGAGCGTTATTTAGCCATAAGAAATCAAACTTTCTTAATTAACTTTCTTGAGCAGCGGCGGCAGCGGCGACGGCAGATAGCGAAAACTGATTGTGCGGGTTGGTTGAAAGTCGCAAAATTAAAAGAAAAAAAAATAAAAGGGAGTTGCCTCGACTTTTTGGGGAACAAAAAAATGTACGTTGTTAAGCCACAAAGGGAAATATGTGTCACAGGGAGAGAGGTGATATCACGTGTATATAGTATGTTGGTCCCACTTCCATTTCTCTCTTTTTTTTTTGTATTTTTATCCCGCTTAGAAGTGTTGGCAGTTGAGCTGAAATGTAGCCAGGATATGCGGGATATGTGTTTTTTACTTTTAATAATAATAATATAATTTATCTCTGTAATATTTATGGTAACTATTAAATGGGAGCTTGGTAATTGTAAAGATATATATGTATTAAGAGCTTACATTATTTTAAATTCTATAAAGACGTTTTTCTAAGTTTTTATATATTCAAAAACCCGAAATAAACATTTAAATTTGAAGTGCTATATAGATTTTTCATAGAATTACATTATTTTGGAACTTCTTAATTATATTAACACCCCGAAATATTATTTTGTAGTCTTTGAATTATATAATATATATTCTTTTTGCTTTCGTGTGTTTAAATTTTAAGATTTTTTGGATTTTTGGATTTCCTTGCTTGTTTGCCATCACTGACTGCGCCAGTTGTATCAAAAGTTTTATTGATTTTCAAGTTTGAATGATAACTTTACAAGAGTTTTTCGCTTTTTCTGCGTGTCTGTGTTGGGGAAATTGTTAAATTGCTTGTTATTGACAAATACAAGTGCAGAGTGTGTGTGCCAGTGTGTGTGTGCCAGAGTGTGTGTGTGCCAGTATGCATGTACGGAATGAGTCTCTGCCAAAGTTATCAATTCCAATTATGTAACCAAAAATAATTTGAAAACTTTGCAGCACTCTGGCAAAGGCACACACACCCACACACACACTCGCACACACACTCCCACACACACTCGCACACACACACACCCAGCGACACACTTGATGGCTTCATAAGTTCGTACTTGTTACCTGTGACTTGTCAAGTATTTGACTTTATCTCTGGACCCGGGAACTCCAGACTCAAGTTCAGTTCGCTCGAGTTGAGCTCTCGGGGCTTCCAGCTTAAGTTTTTGCCAAGTTTTATGCTGGGACTTAAGCCGATTTGATAAGGAGGTGGAGTGCCTTAGATTTTTCCAGTTTTTTCAGATTTTTTTTTTAGCTTCCTTTCTGCCCCTTTTGTGGTCTTGGATTTTTATTTCCCTATTTCTAAATACATTTCTTTGATTGTAACACTAAATGCTGACCAAAAATAATGCCTTCACCTATCCCTATCCCCTGCAGCCATTCGTTTTCCTTATTCTTCTATATAAAGTTGCGTATTTTTCCCAGAAGTTTTCCTCCGACTTTTCCAAAAGATTGCAGCAGACGCGATCACAACCTGTTGTGCTTGTTGTGCTCGAAACCATTGCAACCATTTGCCGCTTTTAAGCTGATTTCTTGGCGGTGAAAAGTTACTTGGTAAAGTTTACAGCATACAGCATGACTCTGTCAGATTTCGGCCATAGTAATTAAACTTTCACTGGGGTAGAAAAATGAAAAGAAACAATAATAAAAAGCGAACAAAAGGGAATGCTGGGGGAAAATCAACAGCCAGGCGAAAAACAGCATAATGAAAATGAAGGCTGGTGCTGGTGAAAAACCAAGCGACAGCTTGTTGACAATGTAAATAATGTGACAGCGGGGAGGTGGGGGCGGGGGGGAGTGGCAGTGAAATTGGTTAGTGGATGGGCTCAAGTGCATGTGTTTGCCATGACGTTGATAAGCCGCAAAAGTGTCATAAAAAATATGCAACTACCAAGGCGACGATCCGCCCCAAAAGACTACCCAACTACCTCCCCACTTGCACTCTCATTTTTGGTTTTTTTTTCGTCTGCCTTTGCTGGCGTCAGCGCTTTGTTTTGGCCAGTTTTTTCACCACTTTTCCTACGATGTTGCAGAACCACCTCCTCCTCCTCTTTCGGGCCGCCGCCGCCGCCGCCGCCAGGAAAGCCCTTTCTGCTTTTGGCCAAAAAGTAGAAGAAGCTCGCAGCGGGCGTGAAAGTTGCGAGAATTTATAAAATTCACATTGACGCCGCAAATGTCATTTATCAACGTGTCACTGCCAGAGAGAGAAAGGGAAAGAGAGAAGGGGAAAGAGAGAAAAGGGGAAAGAGAGAAGGGAAAAGAGAGAAAGGGGAAAGAGAAAAAGGGAAAGAGAGTAAGCAATAAAGAGAAGGGGAAAAGGGATAGGGAATGCACGAGCGAGAGCCGATAGAAAATATGTAGAAAACCCAACTACCTTCCATTGAAATTAATCGATAAATTTGCGGTACATATAAAGGTGACAACCCTAAAAAATAAAATAAAATACCTCTTTCAAAACGGAAGCTAAGTTATCTTCTATTTGAAATATGCATTTACGTACTCTTTTGTTTTATTTAATTACTTTTTTAAATAGTTGCCTGTGCCTTGAATATTTTTTGAAAATAAATTTCGAAATATACCTTTTCCCAAAAACGGAGGTAAAAATACCCCTTTCGAAACGGAAGCTAAGTTATCTTCTATTTAAAATATGCATTTACATACTCTTTTGTTTTATTTAATTACTTTTTTAAAATAGTTCCCTGTGCCTTGGATATTTTTTGAAAATCAATTTCGAAATATACCTTTTCCCAAACTTATCTCTCCACCCTCGAGTGCTAAAATTTCTCTGGGACTTTCCCCCACATTTTCCCTGCGTTGCCATCCATCCCAGTTTTGGTGGAACTTTTCGCACTTGGCACTAAATTTTCAGCTGCTTTTGTGTTATGACAATTATAATTGTGCTTTTGCATATGTGCGTGTGCGGAGCGCTTCTTGGCAGGAAGTATTTACGTGGGAAATTGTAACAAATGTTTTCTGTGGTCCTTCGATGTGTGTGTGTGTGTCTGCGTCTGCAGGTATGTGTGTGTGTGTGTGTGTGTGCGTAGCCTTGTTGCACTTTTCCTCCAACAAAGTAGTAACTGTAAACTGAAAACCAACGGCAGTGAAACTAAAATAGTAAAATTAAATTACATGTAGGTGTGCACGTGTGTCTAAGTGGATTTACAGCTACGGTCAAGTTGAGAGATCTTTATAAAATAATTGTATTTTGTATATCAAGAAGCATTTAGTTGAATTTAAGATTATTATTATTTTTATTTAAATATATATTTAACACTACATTGGGTTCTTGCATAGACAATTGTAAGAAGCGAAGGTAAGTAATCATCAGATTTAAGAATTGATAGTTAAGGTGGCTAGGTTTTGGCTTAAAAATTAGCATGTAGCCACACTAATGTTTTTTGTTTACATTCTGTGCACTCCCCGCATAGTCAGAGGCATCTCTGATTTATATTAAATCAGCATTAAATGGTGGCATTTCTTAAGATTTTTTTTTGCAGCTACAAAAAGGCAGATCTAGGCATTGTTTGATATTTATTTGGCTACTATTTTGTTGGCCATTATTGTGTGTATGTGTTCGAGTGTGTGTGTTTTTGTGTGTGTGTGGGTGTGTGCAATTTGGGGGTTGTCTTAAATAGTCATAGACTGTTAGACAACAAACAATGCGCTGCCGCTGCCGCTTCTACACGTCTTCTTCTCCATTTTTGGTGCAAAAGTTTTTTTTTTGTTTTTTCCTCAGCAAAGAAAAAGGGGAAAAGTGGGCGGAGTGTGGATGGAATGGGGGGCGGGGTCCATGCGTGGTGGGCGTGTCCCTTGGTAAAGTTGCAGCCGAAATGAAATATGTTCGGTGGCACGGCGAGAAATCTCATCCATGGAGAAAGGATCCAACGACGAGGACGACGACGACGACTACGACGATGGCGGTGGAGAGAGACAAAAAGCCTTGGCAGGAAGTTTTGGCTACGGAAATTTATAAGATTTATGTTTAATTGTTGTTTTTGGCTTTTGCGGCAGCTGCCGCGTGTCTTTGCCTTGCCCCTTTCCCGCGACTGTGTGTGTGTGTATTTTTTGGGGGAAAAACAAATTAATTAGTGAAATTAAATGGCAGACGACAGCAACTGACAAGTTCAGGCAATTAAAAATATATATATATAAATTTATATATTTATGGCTCTCACATTTGCCTAAGCTTAAGAGCTTAGCAATTCTTAAAATTAGTCATAAGTATAACAATAAACATTAACACATTTCAATAATATATATTTCTTAGCATAAATAAATGTCAGTAATATATTTTATAATGGAATTTGGCCTTTGAATCAGTCAACGATCTTATTATTTTAGGTAAAGATAAGCTTGAGAAAAATGCCTTTTATTTCTCATATAACTTTTATTAAGAACTTAGTAAAAATACCTGAAATAAAAAGTGATAAATTCTAATTTTGGAATCTCTTACAAGCAAATGGAGTTAATGCTGCAATTACCAACAATGTTTATTTTTAGTTTATGTGCAAATTCTAAATGACAACCTCAAGACTTGGCAATGCAGCAGCCAAGGAATCTTTGGATAATAGATTAATGGGGGAAGGGGGAAGAAGACTTTGCTACAACATCAAGGATATCAAAGATATATATGTTATATATATGTATGTGTATGCCATAAATTACCAATTACAAATTGCTCGGAAGACGATGACGATGGCATATCGGATATTTTATCTGCGGCATGCAATTATAAATGCATTTGTCAAATATTGAAACAAAAATGAAATACTCTGCCAAGGAGATTGGAGAGTGCGGTTTTTGCTGGCTGAGCAATTAATGCCAATAATGCAATGAATACTTAATTCCTGTTGGCTAATCCCCACAGGGTCTGCACTGAGCGGAAATCTGTTTTAAACTTTACTAAAACTTAAACTTACTAACANATTTTGTGGCATAAATTCGACCTTATTTTACCTGAAATTTAAATCAAATCGCCTTGAGCTCAAGATTTCGAATTGATTCCTAGTAAGATACACAAGCTGAGGATAGGATGCCTTGGCAAGGACTTAGCTTGAGACGCTGTCGCAGGGACTCGACTAGATTTCCGTTGCGTGCACTTTTGTGGCCTGGCATTTTCCTTATGGTAATGGAGCTGGCCAACAGCAGCAGCAGCAGCAGCGGCAGCGGCAACAAATCCTGGCCACAGAAGCCATGACCGCACTTTTAATCAAAGTGAAAACTATGAAAATTTATAAAATAATTCTCGTAAACGTAAACGAGCTGGGGAAAAGAAGGCAAGCGGACGAGCTAAGCATGCAAAAACCGAATTTGCGCAAGGACCTGTCACTGCCGCCTGTAGTTTGCAGCCCTCAAAAAAGAGGGCAGCAGGAGGAACCGGAGGAGCAGGAGCTGCAGCCGCACCCCCAAAAACCAAACATTCTCTGATACAAGGACCTCGCTATGTTTGTGTTTGTGTTGGGATTTTCGGATGGCCTTGTTCGGGGAAGGGGGAAGCGAGGTGGGCTGCCTGCCTATTCATCGCCCTCGCCCTCCTCGTTGTGTGTATGTGTGTCTGTCCGAATATTTGCATGATATATGCAGTTATAATAAACCACAAGAGCTGCTAAAGGAACGCAAGGAAGGAGGTCCCAGGATGAGGACAAAGGAGCCGGAGCAGGAGCAAACAAATGCCCATGTGCAACGGTGCGTATGAAGGCAAGGGCCAGCCAAAAGTGGTCAAGATCCTGCCAGGGATTCCTGCCGAAGCCGATGCATCCGATCGGAATTATGCAGCAATTATTTGTTTAAATTTAATTTCTATTAATAAACAGAAACCTTAAGGCAAGCATTTGCACCTCTTTATAGTACCTTTTCAGGTCACAAAAATACCAAAAAAGAAGCTACAAATAAAATAAGTTAACATTTTTGATAAATATTTAAAATTATATCTGTAAGAATGTGTGTTCCTTCATGGCTAAATTAATATATATTATGAATATATATAATATATATAATATAAATATAATATATAATATATATAATATAAATATAATGTATAATATATACATACCTACTAATTTAACATTTAAATTTACGTACCAAATACCACATATCTACCCTTAAATAAAATAAAAACAAAACGCTCAGTTTGGAGAGTACTTAAAATAAATCTTTAAATGTATCGTTAAATACATTTTCATTTAATATTGTTATTTTCTATTATTAATTTAAAGAAATTACCAGAGTGCGTGCAATGACCTTCTGCTTATTAATATTTTTGCTGGTAACTATTTATGTAAAGTAACAAAAGCAATAAAACAACACCATTTAGCCATTTTCATTGGCTAGTCAAGGTGACAACCCTTTAGCCTGGGTCATGGTGGCTACCCTAGAAAGTTTCCCGAAAAGTAGCCACAAGCTTTTGGGAAAAAATAGGCAATGTCAAAAGTAAGCAGTGTCAGATAGAGGAAAATATTAATTGTGCGTGTGTGAATATTCTAAAAACCTGTACAAAACCGATTGTCTGTGAATTACTAATAGTTCGTGGTTCGTAGGAGAAGTACATTCGAAAGACGCTTAAAGTTTCGGTCCAAATTTGCTGAGGGTTTTCACTAAGGCTTATTAATTTTTGCCCTGCATTAATTGCAGGCACTGGCTAACAAACTGGTGAGTTGAGAGCGAGTCTTGCACTCAGAACAACAACAAAAATTCCTTAGTAAAATACATTTTTAAGGGTAGCGATGGTGAAAGTTTTTACATTAATTGATTTTTTGCAATAAAATGTAACAAACTAATTGGCAGAAAAATTGTCTAATTATCTAAAAAATAAAAAGGACCCTTAAGCATGTGTCTGTCCATGTCTAAATTCAATTTTTGCAGAATTTTGTTTAATATTTGCATTTAAGCAAGCTCGTTTTTTTAAGTTTTGCCAAAGGAAATTATAAAGAAGGTAACCTTTTTAATGTGAAATATAAAGAAGGTAACCTTTATAATGTAAAATATAAAGAAGGTAACCTTTATAATGTAAAATATAAAGATGTGTCTGTCCATGTCTAAATTCAATATTTGCTGAATTTTTTTTAATATTTGCATTTAAGCAAGTTTTTTTTTTTAAGTTTTGGCAAAGGAAATTATAAAGAAGGTAACCTTTTTAATGTAAAATATAAAGAAGGTAACCTTTATAATATAAAATATAAAGAAGGTAACCTTTATAATGTAAAATATACAGATGATAATGTAAAATATAAATGCTGGTCTTTTAAATAATATATTAGATTTTAAAAGATATTTTTTGTTCCCTTTTAAAATATTATATATATAAGTAAATATAAAAGTATATATATTCTGGATTGGCATGAACATTAGCATGAGTTGATCTAGCCATGTCCGTTTCTACGCAATTTATACTCATGAAAATGGGGGAATATTTTCAAGGTAACGTAGGAACTAAAGGACAAAAATGTATGTTCATATTTTTAGGGGCTTAAGTTCACATTTTCTTTTGGGTGTGACCTTTGGTTTTTATACCCTTTTTCCGCTCCTCTTTTTTCCTAAACTCATCATCAAGTCATCATTGACATTCATATGTCACTTCATTCTAATGTTGTGTATTTAGTAAGAATCAGTGAAGTGCCTTTCAACATCGAAACAGTAGAAAAAAATCAAGTGATTCCAACAAGAAAAAAAAAAAAAAAATTCTGTGATAAGTCGTGTCACCAAAATGGATGCCCACCTTTTTGAATTCATTGAGACTCACGCGAATTATATTGATGTTTATGCCGAGAGCCGCGATCGCGAAAAGGTGAGTGCTCCCTCTGATTGCGCTCTTCGCACAAAAACTTGAAATCCGTCCCAGGCCGAGTTTGTGCCCATTGACTCCGTCGACTTTAACTTCGAGCTTGGCAACGATTCTGATATTTTGGAGAATAGAAAACCGAAGAGTACGGAGAATAATCCAGTCGATAATCCATTAGTGATGATGAATCCGGAGCAGGAGATGCCTGATCCAATTCCAGTTCCGGATCCCAACAAGAAGCCCGAAGAAGCTAAATTAAAGTTGGGAGAAGGCAATAAATTTGACCAGAGATTTAGCGTAAGCCGCTTGACCTGCCCACAGGGCCACCAATAGAACTCTATATATTGACCTATACGCACATATAACGATAATCTACTTTGTTAACCATTATCTTCTTAGGATATTTCAATTATATAGGGATTCTTTGTTTCGTTAAATGTATTTTAGTTGATTTTACAATATTATTTTTTCCCCCCATAACTACATAGGACCTCCCACTGGACTTTGGGCCGTCGACATCCAAGGCCGCCGCACTCAAAGAGGTGTGTTGCTTTCTTGTTTATTTATTTTCTTCTATTTTCCTATTCGGGTTTTTGTATTTGTCAAATGAATTAATTCGAAAAAATATGTAGATTAATTATTTTTCTAAAAGCTATTTTTATTTTTTATTTTATTTCTTTTGCAGAAATTATTAAAACAACATCTAACAGCCATGGAAAAGGGCGTGGCCAAGTCAATGGTCACTGCTGAGGTCATGCAGCCAGCTCCCGATCCATCCGTTCCGGGGACAGCAGAATGCCAAGCAGCAAGTATTCCTTCCAATGATCAGGCACCAGTAGTAGTCAAGGTAAAAAAACATGAGAAAAAGAAAGACAAGAAGAAGGAGGAGGAGTCCAAGGAGGTGCCAGCGGCACCATCTAATGTTCCAAGCACTAGAAAAGTTACGCCCTCCAATGTTTCTATGATACACGCATGGTTGCGTCCCAAGGCAGGCATGGAAATCACTCCTGAGGGTTTTGTTCCAAAGCAGAATTTAGACACAAGCCCTCACAAGCTTGAGGAGGAAGAGCGCAAAGCCAGGGATGTTCCGATGACGGAACACTTTCTCAATAGGCCCGTTAAACCGAAAATATTGCCGTGGCTGCCGCCAGCACGGTACAATCGTTTGCTGCATAGATGTAGGCCCCAAGAGCAGAGTCGCCCCATTTCATTGTTGACTCCAGTACTAGACCGTTTTTTGTATGTATATGTATATATTAATTTGAGATATTTTTTTTTACAGTTTTTCAGTGGCTCAATTAGACGTCTCGAGGATCGACCACGATCTCCACCTCGGCCGCCATCCCCCGCGTCCCCTTGCTCATCGTCCATCGATTCTTTGGATGCCCCTGAAGGCACTAAGGCTCCGCATGCCTCCAAGCCTGCGAATGCTTCTAAGCCTGGGCATGCCTCTAAGCGTGCCACTAAACGTGCGCATGCCCCTAAACGTGCCCATGCCTCTAAAGGTGGGCATGCCTCTAAAGCTCCGAAGGTTTCTAAAGCCAGTTTAGCCAAGGCTTTGGCCAATATTGCCAATGAAGCCGCTCGTACAACTAATGAGTCACCAATGGCGGATGATGCCAATGGTACCCAAATAACCAATGATGATATTAAAGCCTATTTCGCCTCTTATAAATCGGATGCCTCCGAAGGCAGTGATGCATCCGATGCGTCTGCAGCTTCGGATGGCCATGATGTCTCTAATGCATCTCATGCTCACCATCTCACCAACTCGCTTGAATCCTCACATCCCTCTAATAGAGCTTGTAATCCATCTGATGCCGCTAAAAACTCTAATTCCTCGAAAACCGGAAGACACAAGAGTATAACCGCTAATGCCACTAAAGCTTCTAAAGTATCTGATGCCTCTAAAGCCTCCGTCGCTCGCCCTTACAATAGGATAGACTCTATTCACGCGTTATCCCCCAATATGGAGTACAGTATGGCGAAGTCTATACGCTCGCCGATTTTGTCCGAGAGTTCCAGTGAGTCGGAGTCGGGGTCGGGTTCGGGGTCGGAGTCGGACACGGATTCGGACTCGAGCTCAGATTCGGACTCGACCTCGAGCTCGAGCTCGAACTCGGACTCCGATTCGAGCTCGGACTCCGACTCGGACTCGGAGTCGGAGGAGCAGGCTAAGAAGAGTAACAATGCCACCAATGGACCCCTTAGGACAGATCGCACCTTTTCGTTGGAGGAGGAGCAGCCTAAGAAGAGTAACAGTGCTAGCAATGGACCTCTTAGGACAGATCGCACCTTTTCGATGGAGGAGAAGCAGCCTAAGAAGAGTAACAATGCCACCAATGGACCCCTTAAGACAGATCACACCTTTTCGATGAAAAAGGAGCAGCCTAAGAAGAGAAACAATGCTAGAAATGGACCCCTTAGGACAGATCGCACCTTTTCGGTGAAGAAGAAGCAGCCTAAGAAGAGTAACAATCCAAGCGATGGACCCCTTAGGACAGATCGCACCTTTTCGGTGGAGAAGAAGCAGCCTAAGAAGAGTAACAATGCCACCAATGGACCCTTTAGGACAGATCGCACCTTTTCGTTGGAGGAGGAGCAGCCTAAGAAGAGTAACAATGCCACCAATGGACCCCTTAGGACAGATCGCACCTTTTCGTTGGAGGAGGAGCAGCCTAAGAAGAGTAACAATGCTAGCAATGGACCTGTTAGGACAGATCACTCCTTTTCGATGAATACGATAAGTCGCTCCTCCCCTCGGTTTAGACCAAACATTCCTAGATATATGATTTACAATCAGGATGGTGAGCACCGGATGACAGTAATAACGATTCAGAATCACGATCAACCTTGTTATTGTCATCTTGAAGGACGCATTACTCCACCTCCATATTATCCTCTTGATGGACTCATTACTCCACCTCCATATGTAAGTACTTTGGGGCTCCTCCTTACTGAGGGTCTCCTCTATTGCATCAGAGCTCTTACTCTTGTTTTTAATCAAATAAAAGTTTACTGACTTTTTTATTATATTTATCCAAGAGTTTCAGTTTATGACAACTAGACTTAACTTATCTTATCTAGCTTTAACTTTAGTTTATACAAAAATAAACAGAATACATATTTTATAAATTTATTTTGTCTTGCTACCTAGGATGACTCAGAAATGGAACCAGATGATATATCGGCAGAGGTAAGTGCTCTAAATGTATATATTCATTAATACTCTATAAGTGATAAACATTGTAGTCAGAGGAGTCTGCGCCTGAAATTGACCCGAACATGGAACTAGATGATAAATCAGTAGAGGTAAGTGCTCTAAATGTGCTTAGTTATTAAAACTCTACAAGTGATTTAAATATTGTAGTCAGAGAAGGAGTCAACGCCTGCAATTGACTCGAAAATGGAACTGGATGATAAATCAGTAGAGGTAAGTGCTCTAAATGTATTTATTTATTAATACTCTACAAGTGATTTAAATATTGTAGTCAGAGAAGGAGTCTACGCCTGCAATTGACTCGAAAATGGAATCAGATGATAAATCAGTAGAGGTTAGTGCTCTTAATGTATTTATTTATTAATACTCTACAAGTGACTTAAATATTACAGTCAGAGAAGAGGTCAACGCCTGCACTTGACTCGAAAATGGAACTAGATGATATTTCAGATGAGGTAATTGCTCTAAATTTATATTTTTACTTATACTCCATAAGTGATATAATATTGTAGGCAGAGGACTATTCTGAGGAAGAGGTTTGCAACAAGAAAGAAGATATGGAAACAGAGGTGAGTGCTTTCCCATAAAGTTTATTAACTAAGGCATAGCTTTATAATTTGCAGTGGAAGAATAATCAAGAGGTCGAGCCAGCGCGAAAGAATATTACAGTTCATATAGAAAAGGATGTGAGTGATCTATGAATATAAATATATATTAATAATCTACAAGTGCTTTAATAATATAGACGGGGGCTGAAACCGACTTTGGATTTGAAAATGAGTGGGATAAGGAAGAAAATTGCAAAGAGGCGGACGATTCCGAAGACGATGGGGATTTCCAAGAGGTCGAGGATTATGAAGAGGATAAAGATATGCATGTAAGTGCTTTCTATTTCAGTTTATTAATGATGGCTTAACCTGAACAACTTTTAAGAGACGAGAGGTTAATGAAAAAGACAAGCTGTGGGAGTACAAAATGGCATTTGATTCAAAAGTAGATGTAAGTGTTCTACGCTTAAATATGTATATTTGAACTCTATAAGCCATATAATTTTAAAGAAAGAGGAGTATGATTATACAGAGGATAGCGAGGAGGATAGCGATTCGTCGAGCGACGAGGATAGCGACGAGAATAGCAAAAGGGATTCCAAAGAAACAGGGTACTTCAAGGAAAAAAAACAGGATTCCAAAGACGACGGGGATTCTGAAGAGGAAAAGCGTTGCAAAAAGAAAGAGAATTCCAAAGACGAACATTATTCCGAAGAGGATGAAGATATGCAGGTAAGTGCTTTCAATTCAATTTTATTAATATAGTCTGCAAGTCTGATATTTTTGAAGAGAAAGGTAAGTAAAAAAGTCCAGCTATCGTGGTATGACAAAGTGGCCGCTGTCTCGAGAAGGTTGTTTGTTGAGGATGTGGAACAGGATGAAGTGAGTGTTCTGTGATTAAATATATATTACTACTCTATAAGACCTATAATTTTGAAGACGAACCAGGAGGATTATAAAAAGGACCGCGACAATTCCGCTGCGGATGGATATATGCAAGTAGATGTAAGTGTTTTCTGTTCAAATTTATTTATAAAGTCCAAGCTTTCTTTCTATTTTTTTAAGAGAGAGTATCGTACAGAGGCCGATAGGAACGGGTCTCCATCGAACATGGTGGCATTTGATGAAAAAATGGAACAGGATGATATAAAAGATGTGAGTGGTCCATAAAATATATAGTTTTTAATGCTCTATAAGTCCTCTTACCCTGTAGGGGTTGAATGAGCATAACAAAGGGAAAGATTATAATGGAGAGGAGAATAATTCAGATATGAACATAAATGTAAGTGCTTTCTAATTAAGTTTATAAATAACACTCAAGCCATACACACCTTGTAGCCGGACAACTTGGCTGAGAATGAGCCAACACAAGATTACGAGACAGATCCATTGGATATCAATGAAAACGTGAGTAAACAATCTGTATTTGTTTGTTGTTTTATAATTCTTCTTTAACCTATGACTGTTCTAAGGACCCTTACCGCCGCGTCTGCCAGGCATTCGGTGTTCGCAAGTACAAGACGCTCAAGGAACTGAGGGAGGGCACCAAGATGTCAAAGAAAAGCATCCGCAAGGTCCTGCGGCGCATTGCAAAGATTAAGCGCCCCAAGTGGCGCATCAGCACTATCTATTTGATGGCCTACGATGCTTTTATATTCGAACAGCAAATGCCACCCACAGTTAAAAAGGTTTGTTTGGATCGGAATAATAATAATAATAAGAGACATATCAGCTAACAGCGGAAGTGTCCCCAGGTGGAGCTGAATGATTTAATTTGCAAGATAATTGCCACCTACCAGCGGGTCAAATACCAACGCATTGATGAGCTGCTACGGGCCACTGGGCTCGACGAGCTAGAACTGACCCAAGTCCTGAAGATGATCGGTCGCAAGCAATCCACCAAGTGGCGTCTGCTCAATTATAGGAAACCCATTAAACACACTCATCGCGGCCACAAGAAGCTGTCATCGTAAACAAGTTACACATGTATATATTACCATTATATTATCACTTATCATTTTCACACATATACATTTTTACACAAACTTAATTAAAACAAAATTACACTGCACATCAAATGCGTGGTTTTATTTAATTTAATCAAAGGCAATCCTAAAACTGTTCTCGAGAAACGAGTTGAAGTTGAGTTAAGTTTGAGACTTCGTAGGGGATCTCACCCATCCTTGAGCCATCTGTCAGCATATCTCAACCTTCACCTAAACTTAAATCCCAGTAAATCAGTACAGCACCAGTTGCCGTATTGTAAACAACAAAATCGGAGAAAAATTCAGCCCACAAATTAGGATATTTTAAACAAACAAAAAAATAAAGCAGCACTTTGAATTATATAGAATACCTAAACAATCATCAAATGGATTCGTATATAACTGTGCAGAAGCACTATGCGCGCATTATGCGTGACCTGGATAACGAGAAGTTACTGACCTTTGCGGAGATGCTTGATCGTACTAAGCTCCCGCCGGATGTCCTGAGGAGAACCATTGATGCCTTGACCCCTCAGCTTTGTCTTTACAAAAAGATGAAGGACGAGGCAAAAGATGAACAGGATGTGGATGACCATGGGTCTCTAGGACAAGTGCAGGACAGGAGACAGCGGGCAAACCAGAGAGATTGCAAGGAGAATGAAGGGATTCCCAATGATGACAAAGAGAACATGAACACGGAAAGCCGAATCCCCTCTGCTCTAGGCGACACCCAAGCTGAAGAGGTGAGATATATTTTTTTTTATTAGAAACTTAATTCAATATATTCCCTTACAAATATTACAGAATACAAATGACAATAACGAAGGGATACTGACGTTTGAGGAACTGGTTAAGCTGACGGGAACCCATCCATTCTACCTAGAAAGATGTCTGTGCAATCTTGCCATTGCGGACGAGACGGAAAACTAAGCACAGATATCTCTTCTATCCTCAACTCTTTTCATCTTTAATGGGTTCTTCGCAAGTTTCCAGTACTGAAACCTCATTTAAAACTTATATAACATTGGGGATACTTCTTTCACATTTAAGTTCTACTTTTAATTGTGGCTTAGGTTGTACCGTGTTAATAATAATATACATATTATATAATATGAAATTCCTTAACCAAATCTGAAGCAGTTTCTGTGCTTTTTTTGTTGTTTTATTTTGGGTTTCACTATTTCTTTTGGTAATTTGGCAACTGCAATTTGGTTGTCTCTGTTGCTTATTTTGGTTTTCTTGTTCTGTGTGGATTTTGCAGCAATTGTATGTGTATGGGTGTGTGTGTGTGAGTGTGTTTGTGTGTTGATGTTTTCTATGCGCTGGCAATTAATTGCTTTCAAATCCTTTTATCCAACAGATTTGGTCAATTTATTTTGTGCAGTTATTTTGTGTTTTTTTGTTGTACCATGTCCATGTATGTACATATGTCGGTATGTGTGCGTGTTTTTTTGGTTACAGACAAGCCTTGGTATTCACCACATACACAGGATCGGGATCAGGATATGTGTGTATGTATGCATGTATGTATGTGCGTAAGTGTGCGCTTGTTCCGTCTGAATTTATTACATGTTTAGTTTATTGTTTTTTAATGGCGCTTAGTTTCAATTTGAGCAGAGCAATAAATTACACATTACTGACTGCCCCCCAAGTCCTTGGCTCGTCCTTTTTTTTTTTTTGTGTTCGTCCTTTTTTCGTGTCTCTGTGTGAGCGTTCGAGTGTGTGTGCGTGTGCGAGTGAGTGAGTCTGTGTTCTGGTCGGAGGGCAAGCGCTTTAATGAGGCCAAAGGAGTCGATCCTGGCGCTTGATACTCGATTGATGTCAGGCCACACACAGGCAGACAGTTGACCTTTGCAGCGAGGTCAGCGAGTTCAGAACAAATGAAAAGGGCATTTAGTTCAAAGAAGTGTATAATTAGCAAGTATTTCTAAAGGCATATTCTTAAAGAAAATACTTTGTTGTAGCAACATAATATAAACAAGTAAGAAAAGCTAACTTCGGGCGGAGACGAAGTTTATATACCCTTGCAGATAATTTGTTACT
>JAEIIU010055604.1:0-52353 GCA_018874675.1 Drosophila baimaii | reverse complement strand
CATCGATGTTTTTTTTTCAAAACATCGAAAACATCGATGTCCGCGAACATCGATGTTTCTCCACCTCTAACGGCGTTCCGTGGATTATGCCATGGAGTCTCGAAAAGCTGGTAATTTGCTACTTGTGTTTATCTGGTCACACTTGGTCAGCCGGCGGGAAAGAGTTTTTCACGTATTCCTAGGTTAATTCACATTTTCCGCCTCCCCACAGCTGCTCAAGTATTCTGGTCAGATCTTCCCATAGAATTTTCCACAGAAATAGCCGGAAAATCAGCAAAAAACATGCAAACGAAAGGCCGACCCAGCAGCAGTGCTGCCAGATCTTCAGCAAAACGCAAACCCGGTTGAAGCCATAGTAGGCGTATTTTCCAGCCACCGCCGCACGGTCTCACTGATTGGCAAAGTACAAAATAATACTACTCCGAAATTCTAGTGAAGAAAACCCACGAAAAACAGCGTAATGGAAGCCCTAAACGGAAGAAACATCGCCCTGGTGGTGCTGTGCCTCTGCGCCACCTACGCACTGGTGGTCGCCGACGTCGAAAAGGAGATACCGGCCACAAAATTCGGTCAGAGTTCGGCGCCGACGATGACTTTTCTTTACTGGTGAGGATTACGCCGGGGCAATTAACATAATATATGCGTGGATATGTGGGTCTGACAGAGCATACGTGTTTTTTTCTTTTCTTGCGGCCCCACAGCTACTCCTGCGGCTACCGCAAGGCCTTCGAGGACTACGTGAACATTCTGGGCGAGAAGTATCCGCAGATTCAGGTGCATGGCGGCAACTATGACCCGCCGGGCCTCAACTACTATCTCTCCAAGATCATATTCGCGCTGAAAATCATCATCATTGTGTCGGTGGTGAGTGCGGTCAGTCCGTTCACCTTCCTCGGCCTGAACACGCCCAGCTGGTGGGGACACCTGCAGGCGAATAAAATCTACGCCTGCATGATGATCTTCTTCCTCGGCAACATGCTCGAGGGCCAGCTTATCTCGTCGGGAGCCTTCGAGATAACACTTAACGATGTGCCCGTGTGGTCGAAGCTGCAGACGGGTCGCTTTCCGGCGCCCGAAGTGCTGTTCCAGATCATCGACAACCATTTGCAGTTCAACGAGAAGGTGCAGGAGAATCCGGACTTTGTTAAATAATAGTGTGGACGGGCAGGCAGGATGTGCAGAGGCGGGACAACACCAAAAAGCCGTGTCGCGGCTCTGACCCCACTCTACACCTACACCTACAGTCTAAGCTCTTGTCCTGATCCTTAACTTTACTTAGCCGTATCTCTCCGTTTCACCTCCCTAACTTTAGCGCCACCTCTTTATATACTTGTATTCCTCCGTTTAATTGCTTAGTGATCTATCTATCTATCTGTACGTATGTTTTATGTGTAGACACCTGTCGTATGTCGTATGCCCGAGCGAGACCCGGGCGTTCATACGGGGGGGTACATCTCGCTAACAGCCTCTGCCTATACACAGATGTACCTTGTCCATAGCCTTTACCAGAAATTGTGTATCATTACTTGTTAGATTCCGAGGGGAGGGAGAGCAAGCAAACTGACTACACGCGGATATGTGTATGTATGTAGACCTTTTTCAAATTGTAATACAATTAAATATGCTGTCGAGTTTCAAAACCGAATTGAACCATGATGAACCATGAACCATGTGTGTTTAACTAGCTAAAGGGGAAGTATTTAGAGCGGGTAATTCTATGGAATATTATATATTTTCTTCTATTTACTTTGAGAGAAATCAATAAAAAGCAATATAAAGTGTCAGAGGTTCTAATTTATTAGATTTTCGGTTAATAAGGGTTTATCTTTTAGGCAAAAATAATGAATAAGTAAATATTTATGCCTATGTCTCACCATTGCGGATTTCCAGATAAAGACTCTCCTATCTTACTATATAAAATGTATGATTAATCAGAAAAGTAAGCAAACTTTATATAGCTGAAGTTTGTATACCCTTGCGGCTTGGGGAAATTATGAAGAAAAGTAAGGATAATTGCTCAGAATATATGGAAGTATGTTGAAGCTTAAGTTTTCTGTTTATTTCTTTCCCAATTGTTCCTATACCAGCTAAGCGATATTGGCGTCTTATCCGTCCCTTTCCGCCTCCAATGGTAGGTAGGTTCAAGTGGTGAGGCTTCGCTTAAGCCTTCAACTAGAGCTAGGCTCCGTTTTGATCCGCTCCCTCCGATGAACTTTATGTACAAGGAGGGAGAAGGAGAAGGAGACTTTAGAACCAGCCCCTGTCTCTGAGAAAACCCAGGATTGCTGCTATCTTCAGCTTTCCTACGCTTCCCAGAGAATCTAGCTGGTAGGCTTCAAAGTGGCAAAGTCTGTGGTTGTTTAGAGCCGAACAGTAGCAGAGCAGGTGCACAGTCTGGCGTCTCTTGCTCCGTTGGTTCTTTGCAGCTTCTACAGCACTAATTGTGGGGCAGTCCCATCTTCATTGCGTGCCAGCCGATCGCCCAAATGACCTGTAGAGACCGCTGTTATCCTTCAGATATCTCGCTTGCTGTTTGATATCAGCTCTGCCTTGATCTCTTGTATTCCCTCTTACTGGACCATTCCTTGTTGGCTGTCTATTTGAAATGGTCATGTATCCTGATCTTGACCCAGTTTAGGGAGATTGATATCCCTCTGTGGTTGCTGTTTCTTGCTGAGAATGCACTACTTTACAGCAGTGTTGCCCACGGCCTCGACTCGCGCGTCAGGCACACCGAGAGCATGAATGTTCGTGTTACGTCTGCTTCACTGCGTGGCAAACTTATAACTAGTATTATTAACATCCTTTCCTCCCTTCGCAATATTAAACTCCCTTTCGTGTGCATTGGTTTTATGTTGTGTAAATTTTATTTATCAAAAAACTGGGTTTGGTTTTTGGTTTTGTGTTACATTTACAATTTAATCCCAACAATGGGGGAGTTGAAGACTGTACGTTCTTTTGCAGTGCAGGCAGTGTGGATACGGATGCTCCTCTAGCCCCCATTATCATTTTATTCCTTTTCCTTTTTTTATGCACTTGGCTTGGGTGTGTTATTAGGGTGTGTGTGTGTGGTGTGTGGTGTCCACGTAATTAGATTACATCTACACAGAAAATGGCACTGTTCAGTGTTTGTTTGGTTCTGTTTTGTTTGGTTTCTTTTGGTTTTTTTTGGTTGGATCGTTATCGTTACCGCGATAGGATAGCAATAGACTTAAGACAAAGATTTTTAACTGCTACTTAGTGGGGAATCTAGGGTGCGGTGGTGTCCTCGCGCGTGCGCCGACGGTACTGGCGCGGATCGCGCGAGTACTCGCTGTAGCTCTGGGGCACGTTGCCGGGGCGACGCTGCTGGTACCTTCCGTTCAAGTAGTTGGATGGAGCCGGGGAGTACGGCTGCCGGGGAGCTTCGTTGGTCCGTTGATATCCTCCGGCGGCGGTATTGCGCGGATCGGAGCTCCAGCTGGAGCTGGATTGCCAGCCGGCGGGATTGGAGCCAGCACCAGCATTGCCGGACTGCCAACCACCGGGGTTGCTCCTTGAGTTGGCAGCATTCGAGCCCGATGCCCAGCTAGCGGGAATGGCACTGGGTCCCGAGGACCAGCTAGAGCTGGCACGGGGTTGTCCTGCATTGGAAGACCAGCTAGATCCGGAGCCAGGTTGTCCTTGGTTGGAGCCAGAGGACCAGCCAGAGCCAGAGCCAGGTTGTCCTTGGTTAGACGACCAGCTAGAGCCAGAGCCAGGTTGTCCTTGATTGGGGTCCGATGACCAGCTGGAACCGGTTCCCGGCTGTCCTTGGTTAGAGCCCGAAGACCAAGATGACCTGCCAGAGCCTGCATCAGATCCTCGACCAGAGCCCGAAGACCATCTGGAAGCGCCGCCCGAGGGACTCCTAGAGTCCGAGCCAGAGCTTGAGCCCGAGGACCACGACGACGAGGACGAAGAGGACACAGTGCGGGCCACAAAGGCGTCACCACGACGACGGCAAACCGTGCATCTGCAAGTACATTATATATATTATATATATCTCAATATCTGGAGTAAATCCAGAGCTTAGGGTGATAGCCCACCTGCTGATCTTGCTGGTCTGGTCGGTCTTGAGCGTCTGCTGGCGTGGCTGGGACCACATCTCCTGCTCCTCGATAACGGCTAGCCAGAATGAGGCCAAGGCATCGTAGTAGTTGCAGCGTCCATGGCCATGGCACTCGATCACCGGCTGGGAGCGGAACTCCTCCAAGCAAGAGCCGGGCGAGACCAGGTTCTGTCCAATGCCGCCAGTGTTGTCCATGGTGGTCTGAATATGAAAGGAAATGAAGGATTAGTAAGGGGATTCAAGGGGACTCAAGGCAAACTTACCATGTAGTAACTGTAGCCAGTCCACATCTCCTCCCAGCCGCCGGGACAGTTCGGAATGGACATGGATTGCGAGTGCAGGGCAATAACTCTGGTCGAGGTCTCGCACACCACGCAACTGGAAAAGGACAAAGGATCTCTTAGCCTTTAGGATTTCTCTCCCGAAATTATCCTACTTACCGCGAAATGTACTTCATGAGATCCCTGGACTGGATGGGGGTCATGGTCATGGGCATGGGTTCGGCAGTGGACAGCCAGAGACTGTCATCGTTGTTCTGGGCATAGTTGCAAACGTTGTTGAAGTCACAGACCATGTAGGGCATCGTGGAGAATTGTACGAGGCAGGAGCCGGACTGTCCCAGATCCTGACCACGCGCCTTGCTGGTCGCCACGTTGCCGGAGAGGGAGTAACCCTCCCACAGCAGATTCGTGTTGGCCGGACACCTGGGAACTTGCACGGACTGCGAGTGGCGGACGAAGATGAAGCCGCGGCTCTTGGGTGCCGGTGGCGCTGGCGCTGGGTCTCCCTGGGGTCCGGGCAAGCCGCGGAGACCGGGAATACCCGTCAGACCGATCAGACCGATGTCACCGCGCTGTCCCTGGGGACCATCCGCTCCGGAATAGCCAACCTCACCCTGGTCACCGCGATAGCCGGCGGAGCCGCGTAGGCCGATGAGTCCCTCGAATCCTGGTAGGCCGGCATCGCCCTCCTGACCCTTGAAGCCATCGAGGCCGGGCTCACCGCGATCTCCTGGTCGGGCCATCGAGTACGAGTATGTCTCTCCCGGCTGACCCTTCTCGCCGAACAGTCCGTCCATGCCATCGATGCCGCTCCAGCCGGCGTCGCCAGTGGGTCCCCTTGGTCCCGGGGCACCCACCCTGCCGTACTGGCCAGGACGTCCGGGATAGCCCTGCTCACCCTTGGGGCCATCCCTGCCGGAAGCACCCTGGTAGCCGAGATCACCGATGTCGCCCTTCCGGCCCCAGATGGCGAAGCCAGCCTCTCCCTGCTCTCCCTGGCGACCCTGGTCGCCCTGCTCTCCCTTGGGTCCAGCCAGGCCGTGCAATCCGTTGCGTCCCTGCGCTCCTGGGAAGCCGACATCGCCCTGATCTCCGGGTCGTCCCTGGATCTGGGGTCCGCGGTGTCCGATCACGCCGTTGGCTCCGTACTCTCCCTGTTCGCCGGGGGCTCCCTTCTGGCCTCTGCGTCCCGGTCGACCCTGGCGTCCATCGTATCCGGCATCACCGATCTGACCGCGCTCCGCTCCCTGCTGCAGGCCGGGAAGACCTCGTGGTCCGACGTTGCCGGGGGCGCCCTTTTCTCCGGGAATGCCATCGTATCCGGGTTGTCCGGCGAAGCCAAGGTCTCCCTGTTCGCCCTTGGCGCCCGCTAGTCCGATGAAGCCAATCTGGCCCATTTCTCCCTTCTCGCCGCGTTCGCCTTGAAGACCCTGGTCACCGGGGAAGCCGCGGTACAGGTATCGGTCGCCCAGATTCTCCACGCGTCCCGGATAACCGATCTCACCCTCGTCTCCCTGCAGACCCTGAATACCCTGTTCGCCGAAGGGTCCCTGGGGTCCCTGGTCGCCATGCACTCCCATCCTGCCGGGGTAGCCGTCGTCGCCCTTCTCGCCCTGCAGTCCTTCGGCTCCCATGAGGCCCACCTCTCCGATGGCACCCCTCAGGCCGGGAGCTCCGTTGCGTCCACGATATCCATCCAATCCCTGAGCACCGGGGGCTCCTGGCTCACCCGATTGTCCGGTGAGACCGCGCTCACCGCGCTGTCCCTTCAGGCCGTAGCGTCCGGGGATTCCGTTGCCTCCGGGAATGCCCACCTCTCCCTTGCGGCCGAGGGCGCCTTCGAAGGCAATTGGCGAGTCGCCGACAAGACCGCGCTGTCCCTTGGGTCCGGGGGCACCATTATAGCCAGGAGGTCCCGTCCAACCGGGCTCTCCGTCGTCACCCTTAATGCCACTGAAGGAGGCCGAGCCCTTTTCGCCCGTACGGCCGGGATAGCCACGGTCTCCTTGCTCGCCCTTGCGTCCGGGAAGTCCGTTGGCGCCGGGATAGCCGAAAGGTCCTTCGTCACCAACAAGACCTGGCAATGGGGAGCAACAAAGGATTAAGGATTAGCTAGGATGATGGAGTAAATCCTTGACCCCACTTACCCTTGAGTCCAAATTCACCGACTGATCCACGAGGACCGATGTCACCGGGACGTCCATCTGCGCCGATATCTCCACGATCTCCCATGTCGCCGATCATGCCCGGGAGTCCGCCTATGCCGGGACTGCCCGGGTAGCCCTGGGGTCCGGGATTGCCGAGGGTGCCACGAACGCCGGTGAAGCCGATGCTGCCCTTGACGCCGTTCTGTCCATTTTGTCCCTGCCAGCCCACCTCTCCCTTCTGGCCCTTCAGGCCGTGCGGAGCCAGGCGTCCGTTGCGTCCCGCCTGACCCTGGGGACCGGGTGGACCCACCACATAGTCACCACGCTGTCCCTTGTTGCCGGGCAGACCCGTCAGTCCGCTTTCTCCATACGGTCCAGCCTCGCCCTTGGCTCCCTTCCGTCCAGTGATTCCAGGCGGTCCATACGGGCCCGTCTCGCCGGCATCTCCATAGAAGCCCTTGATACCGGGACGTCCGGGCACTCCAATGTCGCCGGGTATCACCGACTGTCCAGGCTCACCGCGTTGTCCCTTCGCTCCCACGAATCCAGGGAGGCCAGGCTCGCCATCCAGGCCGGGTAAGCCGGGAGCACCGTGCTGTCCATAGTCACCAGTAAGTCCGGGATAACCCTTGAGACCCTCGGGTCCCTGGAATGATTCGCCCGCCGGTCCCACGTCTCCGATCTCGCCGGGAAGTCCAACATCGCCTTGCACACCCTTGGGTCCTCGGAAGCCGGGCAGTCCCGGGTAGCCAAGGTCACCGGGCTCTCCCCTGTTGTCGTAGATCTCGCCGGGATGGGGCTCACCCTTGTCGCCCTTAAATCCGATATCTCCGTCGTCACCGCGCTCTCCCTTGCGTCCATTGTAGCCAGGCTCACCCACCAAGTACAGCTTGGGCGTGGTTGGGCTCTGTCCGGGCATTCCATCGCGTCCCTGACGTCCGGGGCGTCCATCGACTCCCGGGCGTCCGGAGTCACCGTAGTCACCGCGCTGACCCTGCTCTCCGCGGGCGCCCTGCGCTCCATAGAAGCCATTCAATCCCTTGTCACCGTCCAGGCCCTGGATGCCGCGGCGTCCGTAGTCGCCATCGTCGCCCTTGTCTCCTTCGCGCAGGCCGCCAATAACAACGACCCTGCCCTCGGCACCCTTGCGGCCGGTGACTCCCGTCTCGCCGGGAATACCAGGTAATCCGCGGACACCCTTGAAGCCAGTCTTTCCGGGCTTGCCCTGCATGCCCTGCGGACCACGCGCGCCGGTGAGGCCGATCAGGCCACGATTGCCATGAGCTCCCGGATAGCCGGTGTCGCCCTCCTGTCCGCGGGGTCCTCGGGGTCCCGCATGGCAGATGCCGCAGTCGTCGCCGCGCAATCCCTTGTCGCCGTACAGTCCTCTGAAGCCGGGCAGACCATCGTCACCGGGATAGCCACGCAATCCAGGCGGTCCCTGCGAGCCGGGCGGACCCACAATGTTGTAACCCTCGCCGGGCAGACCCTTGTCTCCGGGCAGACCGACCTCTCCGCGCTCGCCGCGATAGCCATTGTTGCCGGGCAATCCGTTCAGTCCAGCCTGTCCCTTGGGTCCGCTCAGATTGTAGCCCGCATCTCCGCGCACTCCGTAGCGGCCTGGCGGTCCAGCCTCGCCGGCTGGTCCCTGTGGTCCTGGCGCACCCATCAGTCCATAGTCGCCGGCCTCGCCGCGCTCACTGCGTCCGGGCGGGCCACGCTTGCCGCTGAATCCCTGCTCGCCGGGCTGGCCAGCATGGCCGGGTGCACCGCGACGTCCCGCCTTGCCGGGCACACCGGGTGGACCGGGCGGTCCCGAGGGTCCAATGTCTCCCTGCGAGCCCACGGGGCCCGGGAGGGACTTGCTCATGGTGGGATCGTACAGACCCTTCGGACCCGAGCGACCTTGCACACCGGGAATGCCATCGAATCCGTCCTCTCCCGGCTGTCCCGGGCTGCCGTCTAATCCGTCCAGGCCATTGTAACCCGGCGCTCCCTTGGCGCCCTTGTCACCGGGCACTCCCGGCTCGCCGTCCTTGCCAGGCTTGCCCCGCTCGCCGGGTCCGCCGATATCGCCTCTGGAGCCGGGCAGACCGTCACGTCCGAATGGACCCAGCTCGCCTTGAAGTCCGGGGAGACCCTCCGGTCCCTGCGGTCCCGCCTCGCCACGGTAGCCCTTCAGGGACACGTCGCCAATCAGTGCTCCTGGCTCACTCTCGCCCTGGTCACCCTTCTCGCCGGGTGCTCCCTGCAGGCGGTACGGTTGAATTATCGGCTCGCCAGTGTCACCCCGGAGTCCCTGTGGACCAGGGTCTCCCTTGGCGCCGGTCAGGCCCGCGAATCCAGTGTCACCCTTCAGGCCGGTGTCGCCGTCAAAGCCAGTGGGACCGTCGTAGCCGTTGGGACCGCGTTCACCGCGATTACCCTTGGTGCCCTTGGAGTTGATGCCGCCCTCGCCGGCGTCACCGGGTGCACCCTGGGCACCAGGCTTGCCCGGAGGACCGCGTACTCCGTTCTCGCCAGGAGCTCCACTGGGGCCAGAAATACCGGGCTTGCCGTCACAACCATCGATGCCGCGGGGTCCCGCTGTGCCATCCTCGCCGTGGAATCCCTAAATTTGGTAAAGAGAAGTGGATGCTTGAGACTCTCTCTTTTCAGGAACCTCTTCCAACTTACCCTGGATCCAGGATATCCGGTTTCACCTTGAGGTCCGACATCGCCCTATAAGCAAACATGGTTTATTCCCGAGACACACTCTTGCGGATTGGGAGACTTACGCGATGTCCCTTCTCGCCAACTTCGCCATACTCGCCGACATCTCCCTTCTCGCCGAGATAGCCCGCCGGTCCAAAGGGTCCCATATCGCCAGCCGGTCCCTCCAAGCCGGGAACTCCGGCCGGACCGATGGCACCGATGCGTCCCTTAATGCCCTTGCAGTCGCATAGCGTGGTGTTGCAGACCTGCAAAGAGGAGGAGGATGCGATGATGATGACTGGACATATGTAGCTGGGAGGAACTAATCGAGTTAGTCTAGCACCGAATGGAAAGAACAGAGAACTGCTCTTGATTGCCCCTGATTGGAGCTCTCATTTGGGTAATCGAAGATGTCACCAGGAATCAATTTGTTTTAAATTCGTTATGCAATGCCAGCCGTGGGCAGCACGCACTTTCAAAAATACCATATATGTTAGTGATGCTTTGCATTTGTTGATATCTACTTTGAATCTTTTTATAACAATTTACGAAAGAAAAGAAAGAAAAATGTAATTATTAGAGCCTTAAATAAGAAGATATTAAGGCTGTAATAATTACAGTTTTCTATCTTTCTTTCTTTCAGCACTCAAAACCTTTATAATAATAGATTCTTTTTTAATCTAAGAATGTTCCCTAGAAAAACTTACAAATTAAATAAGAAACACCTTTTAAAGGACTTATTTTCTTAAATAAAAAGAACAAAAAGGCTAAAATTGAAGACATTTATAACCTAGTAACTTCTTCTAGCTAAAAGGCGAGACAGAAAACCAGTAAAAAAGCTTCTACAATCTATGAAATACTCGGTACTCAAAGCCGTGTACCTTATAAAAAAGATAAATTGACATACATATATCACATAGTATAATTATGCTCTGTTTTACGGGTAAACCCTTTAACCCTGTAAAAACCTAAAATCTATCATAGTGAAAACTATAAGAACATTTTACTGGGGCCAAATGTTGCTAGGAACATGTTGAGCAACACATTTATGTTGCACTCGTAAGTATAAGTGCGGGCGAGATAGGTAGGTGGTTTCAACAATATTGATTAATAACGTCTATTGTTATCATACAGCTGAATAGAAGTTTTTAGGAACACTTCAACCCAACTTTTGTATTATCCTGGATCTTGGATATTGGATCTACCAAAACATGTATCTTAGGTTTAGACCCTAAACTTTAGAGTCAACCATAACCCAAGATTTATTTATTTATTTGTACACTGTAAACTTAATTGTAGAGAACTAAGGATGGATATCAGCCATAGCTGCCAGGGCTTTCGGCTCCTTAATACTAAATATTTAATAACTAGCATGTTTTTCCTCTAATTCTGGTAAACTTTTTGGAAAAATCAAGGCATAGTTATATTATTAAATATCTATTTACTCCAGTTAGAAATTTTACCATCAGATATGTGTGAAAGGAATTCTTGTTCGATTATAAAAATAATATTATCAACGAAGATTTGCCAAAGTATCGTATGTCATAGGATTTTTCATAAATTAAGTAAAGTATCGTATGTCATACGATTTCTTATAAGACATACGATAATTTCGCAAAGCTGTGTCGATATAAAGCTATTGTTGTTAATATTTTTGTGACCTTTTCTTATGTTCTTATTGGAAAGGGTTCTAGGTTCAAGTTAGGTCCAAGTCCGCTGAATTTGTTTATGTAGCGGATTAACCAGACCTTGTAAAAGTTATATAATAAATAATGGTTGAGGTTTTAAGTTAATTTCTAATTTAGCTTACAAAATAACTCAGATAACTCCCAATTAATGATTTAAATTTCAATTTATATAGCTTTAATATTATTTATAAACACAACATATAACCCGATTTATTTTCTCCCATTTTTTCCAAACTTTTCCAACAAGCAAACACTCACACATAAACGCAATGACCTTCGACTGGCAGTTTTCTATGCTCGGCGATTTCGTGAAATGCCCTGCCACAACAAGAGGCGAGTGAAATCTCGCCTTAGTCAGAAAATCAACAACAATAATAATTATAATTATACGACGACGAGTGGCGAGTGTTGGTGCAGTTGTTGCAGTGTTGCAGCGGCTTTAATTGCTCCGCTTCCGTTTGCAATGAGATAATCTTCTAAACTCGTCTGCGAGTCCGTTTGCCTTTTGCTTTTGCTTTTGCTTAGTCAATTGAGCGAAAGCATAGAGCATGCTTCTCCGAGGCTGGAAAATGCAGCAGAAATTGAAGGCGGCGGGGGGGGCTTGGGAATGTAGCAAGTGCGACGCATTCAGCGCATTTTTAACCCCATTAAATGTAAACACAAAATGCAATTCGGTAAAAAGTGCGATTATCTGGTATATTTCAAGTTATGAAATCGCTTTGAAATCAATTTTTTTGAGGTAGGCTACAACACCTCGGCATGCATGTATTTATTGCCACAATTTTTGCGGCTTTCCTATTGATGTCAGAGCCCGTAAACATCCTTAGTTAGCTTCTCGTGTTTGCTTATTAATAGAATTGACATAATTTCATGTTGGTTAAAAGTTCCCCAAAAATTTATTGCCGAATTTTCAGTGCTCTGAGACGGTTCCTACTAAAAATTTAAATACAAAAAAAAAACTGCACACATGTTGCACGCATGTGTCCGGGAATCTGTGCTTTTCTTTTCGTTTTTTTTTTTAATATGGAAATTGTGTGTGTTTAATTGTGGAAAAAATTAGTGTCAAATGTTTGGCCAAAATTCTGTTTTTGATTTACAAACACACCTAGAGATCTGGAGATCTAGAGATATAGAAATCTCTGTTTAGCGGTGACTAATGGCCAGAGTTCAAAGCCCCGTGAGAGCGAGAGCGGATAACATCCTATCCAGAAGAACTCGAGTTCCCAGAAGTGAACTGCCCCCAAGGAGATCAAACCATCTGTTAACCAAATATCCACATCCAAAATCCGAAACGAGAACGTGAAAAGTAAACAACACGGAAAGCAAAAAAACTGAAAACTACAAAAAGCAAAAAATATATACTTCTTTGCGTTGCGGTGAACCAAAAGTTGTTGCTGCTACTGCTGCTCCTGCTGCTGTTGTTTTTCTTTTTCTTGAACAAGAACAAATGAAAAATCCGAGAAAATGCAGATACGAAAATAAAATCCAATTCATTCGACCCATTACCCTCTACTCCTCCGCCTCTACAAATACATATATGGGGGTGTGTGCAGGTGTGCATCGAAAAAACAATTGCACTCGATTTCTGGAAAATGAGAAAGCCAAACTGTGTGAGAAATGCCCAAGATATTGAGTAGATTCACAGAGCGAAATGGGAATGTGATTAAGATTTTACTTTAAAATGAGAATGTGATTATTAGAATATCTTAAAATAATAATATGTAAGATTTTAATTGGAATATTTATATTAAAATGAATTTTTTTTTTAGGTACAATTTGAGATTTAAGTCAAGTCAACAATGTGAGATCACCATTTGGGATGAATGCACTATGGCGCATGAGCGCGAGCTTTTGGAGTCTGTTGACTAAACTAAAAAAAATATTTCCCACAATTTAGGTATATTGCAAATGTTAGTAATTTAAATGTTAGGATTTATCAAAATATATCAAAATAAATAAATAAATAAAGTACTAGTCCAAACTTTTAGAAATATGAATTAATTTTAGCTCTTTTTACAGCTGTTTTTCTTGCAGTGGTACTCAAATAGCATAATTCTTGTGCCAAAAATAATTTCAATGAGAAACTTCGATCAGTTCTTGGTCTCATTCAAGTCTTTTGTTTCACACATTCCTTCAATCGAAAAGGCTGCAACAGAAACCCCAAAAACACCATCGAATTTCATTCAATCAATTGAAACAAACTGAAACTTAAGGAAACCTGCTCAGATAACACGATATATATCTATATATATGTATATATATATCTATATAACCTATATAGCCAGCGAGCGAGTGGAAATTGTTGCGGTAACAATTTGAAAAGTGACAGCACTGCAATTTCCTTGAACTTGACACTGGGCCACTGGGTAATATCTGTGTCTCTGTGCCGAATGCATATGCATATATATGTATATACCCCGATCATATATGGGCCTCTCTCACCAGCACTTTTATTTTATTTTTATTATTTCTTTTTTTTTTGTTTTTTGTTTTTTTGGCGACGGCCAGACAACGCACCACACTAAGTGGTGGCGTCGTCGAGTGGGAAAAGGGTGAACTGAACTGTGTGCACTGTGCACCGTGTTTATTTCACATACGAAAAAAAAAAGAAATCACAGTGCCCAGTCAGCAAAGGAGGCAGTGACTCTGGCCCCAGGCCCAGGCGCTGGGAATATTCACACAAATTCGGTATAAAATTCCTGAATGGGCACGCGTGTCTGCATAAGAACAGGTATTGGAGGTGTAGGGTAACCATACTTTTCCTTAAAAAAAAACAGTAATTGGGATAGGGTTTAGGTTAAGACTATTGGATAATAACTAACCAATTTTAGAAGTTATTTTTAACATTTATATAGAGTTTTTATTACAGAATTTAATTTGAGAGTTAAGTGTATGGCAAAAATGTCTAGAAAGTATGTAATTTAACTATGAAAATGTAGCATAGGTAAGGGTTTGTTGCAAAATTAATTACATTTCGGATTTATCTGTCCTTATTTTCCATCGAACTTGAATTTATCTTTCTTTTCCACAATATATTTTCATCATTTTCTACAGTAAAAAGAAAATGGCATACAATAACCCTGTATAAATAACCTTCAATCCTGTTGCCAAGTCAAGTCAACATAAGTACAAAATATAAACTCTTCTACGTGGAGAGTTTTAATTAAGAAATATATATATGAACTTAGCTTAACAAATTACATTAACAAATCCTATCAAAATCTTTTACGATATGCATTTCCTATAGTGTAACCTGACTTATCCTTGATGATAGAAAGATGCCTGTTTGCTTCCTTTGAAAGCACCTGTTGCTCCACTGTGAAAGCCTGATCGTGTCGGAAAACTACATATATATATATACAGAGATATATATATGCCAGATATATGTCAGATATATCAGCTATATGCGGCGCTCAGACGCGATGTGTGTCAGTGTTGCGCGCACTTAAGCGCATTTACACATGTTAAAGCCAATTGTCCCAGTTCCCGCTGGCTGATGCCTCGTGCAACTTGCACATAGTTTAAGGTCAAAGCTAAGCCTCCGCAAAGATACATATACATATATGTACAGATATCTGGCATATATCTGGCGTATATCTGGCGCGACAATTGGGCACACCCAACCCACGCTAATCGCTGAACGTGGAGCAAAATGCAAAGAATTCTTCTACCCTTAAGTGGTAATTCTGGTATTTCTCCGCCGAAAGGCAAGTACATTGGCCCGGGGAGACGACGACGACACACGTTCCGAGGTCTGTATAGGTCTTCGTCCTCCTCCGTGTCTAATGTCAGCCTTTGGGTGCTAAGTTTTAGCCTTTCCGCTGAACTGTAAGCGATACCTTCTTCAACTTCAACTTCAACTGCAGGCGGACTTCTGCAATTATTCAGGGAATGCAAAGCACAGCGAAATGTCTTGGAAAAAACGACGAGATTGAGAGATGAAAAGGCAGGGGTGGGGCTTTAAGGGGGGCTACTTTTGGGGTTACAATCCTTACTCGACCTATGGTAGTAATAATATAATTATTTAAATATGAAAGAGACTAGGGATATCAATTGAAACATATTCCTATGTATAAAATCATTAAATTAGGTGGTTTGTTGTCTGAACCATTGATTACCTAGGGAGGGGCACTTAAAACCCATTAAAATGTGATACGTAGAGGGTTTAAAAAGCTAGATATATATAAACTTTCACTAATTTATGTTTATAAAATAGATTTACTTTGAAAAAACCCTTCAAACTACTTTAAATCCTTTCGAGAACCTCTCTCAATCCCCCCTAAAAATTATTTCCGCCTCCACCACTGTGTGTGGAGGAGAGAGCATGCCCTGGTAATCTGTATCTCAAAGTTGGTGGCCTGGTCTGCCTCTGCCCGGATGTGGCATACAAAAAAAAAAAAAAAAACAAAATAATAATAATTATTATAAGAATGTCATCTTATATATAGTGAGTGTATAAATCACAGCTGATAAGATGCCAGAGCGAGCAGAAAATTAATTAATATATTTCAATTTGGCATTAAATTATATGTTATACATTCATATACATATATGTATATATATGTATATATTTTAATATGTTCCTTTCATGCTGACTTCCAGTCACTGGACAAAGGGGTTATCTGTTGCAGACACAACCACCATCAATGTGTGTTCTTTGTTGTCAAGTGACAAAAATTAAAAAGGAGAAGACTGTCTTATTTACAGAAGAAAAGCTGACATTTTGGGCTTAGAACCTTTTACTAGTAAAAACATATTTCACCAATTATTAAGCATAAATAATCATCAAGGAAAGTTTCCTTTAAAGGTAACCCAAACCCCAACGATTCACTGAACTTCCTTGTTATACTAGCAGGCTAGTTATAGGATTTAATTACTATTTTTCCAAGGTACTTGCTACTTGAATGTATCTACATTCCACGAGGATCCTTTAGTGCGTCACAATTGACCCAATTCGCCAATACTAAAGGCTGCCATGTCGGACAACACGCGCCATCAATCAACAACATTTTCATTTTCATTTGTATGAACCCCTCCTACCCCCCATGGAATGGAGTGAGAATTTCCACACTAACAGCACACAATAAGAACAACAAATCAGTTGTAAAATATGCATCATAAATGTTTTGGAAAATGGCATGCAACAATGCAAGCGAGAGAATAGGAACAAAAAAAAAAAAGGAAAAGCATAGTAGACCTCAATATGCTGAGTAAAAATTGGGAACATTAAACATTAAATGAAGTATGAATACCTCTTTAACTAAATATTATTTATACCTAAGAAATATATATTTTATATATATACATTTTATTTAATAAATAAATCTTTTGGAATAATAAATAAGAAACGAGTATAAGTTTATATGTAATCATTTCTTCAAATATTTATATTTTAGAAGAGTGATTTCTAACCAGATTAAAAGCCACTTAGGAAGCCCTACCAACTCCTTCTAATGTTATTTAAGTTTACCCAAGATCACACCTTCAAAGCACCTAATAAACATGAATTTCTAACAACTTAAATATTTCCAAATATATCTAAAAATATAGCTACAATTATTATTCAAACTACCTACTCACCAATAAAGGCAAAACTATTATAGATCCCCAGTCCAATTCGTATTAGGAATGCGTGTATGCATTTTGTGCACCCACAATGGACTTCAAACATCATCATTTTTTTAGTGGCTCGCATAAAAGTATTTCATTGAGCAGGCCCAACCCAATTGCGATTACAGCCGCTCCAGATTCATGCCGAGCGCTACTACAGGGTAGCAATATAAAATCGTATATGGGGCAACATATGAGCAACGTGTGATTGACATGAAAAAGCAAAGCCCCTACCCCTTTGCCCGCCGCGCGGAGAAGCATAATGGATGCACATCTGGACGGGGCGGCGCACTTGCAGCATGACATCATTTTCAACGGCTTGACATCACATATGTATATGTATATAGTACATATATGATGCAGAAATCTGCACTGGCACATGGCACATGGCGATGAGGATCATGAAACTGGGAACACCCACGCACTCGCTCCCCGAGTCGACGTAAATGAGCGAAAAAATAATCGTTGTTGGGCCAGTTAAATGCACAGTTACGGCATCGTTGGGTTATAATTGTTTGGACACAAGCCTGACAGATGATAACTAATTGCCGTGCACTCAAATTAACATTGAAATTGATGGACAGCAAGCTGTCACAGCTGCCGGGTCTTGTGTCTGTCCCACGATCGTCAATAGATTGGCGATAAGGAAGCGCCAAATGATTGAATTCGAGTCAATCACAGCGAGCACCTGCTGCTCGAGCAACTGTGATTTTTTTTTATTGTAGATGATAGCAAGGGTTCTATAAGAAGTAGCATAGATAACAATGTAATACAGAACCCTAGAAAATTTATAGGGATACCTTCCTAGGTATATATTGTCGGAAAAGTTTTATATAATATGGCTTAGAAGCCTATAAGATAGAGAATTATTTACGGAAACTTATTTAAGCTCACTTTTAACTATTTACTATTTAAACTAAATTAACTAGAAAATAATAGGAATACCTAGGACACTTATAGTCGTAAAGGATCAATAAAATATGGCCTAGTTGATACAGTATTCAATTAATTTTTAATTTTTTTTAACGTTAATTTTTAATTACGAAAGCTTGATTAATCTCATTTTCCCTTAGTTTTTTTTTTGGTAAATAAATAATAATTTTGGTAAATAAATAACACACAGTCTTAGTAAATGGTTTAACTCTCTTTTATGATATTAGAGGCTTTATAAACACATTTACCAACATTTAAAACCTTTTAGGAAATTTATAAACTTACTGTATTTTTTATAACAAATTATATAGCAGACTTCTACCTTTAAGAATAATATTATATTTCAAGTTATTCTTTGTTTTTAACAGAATTTATGTAAGGCTTTGGTAAATTCTTAGACTTAATTTTCCCGAAGCAAATTCCAGCAAATATTTACATACTACAATCTAAAAACATACTTTAAAATCGACCTAAAAAACAGGCTTCAAATATCATGTACTATTAGGTGTAAAACCCCTTTTTTCTAGATTCCTAAATTCGTGAATTAAAAACAAAGAAAGTCAAAGCCTTAAAAGCTCCCTCCTTAAATCAATCAAACATTGCCCACTTATAGAACGCTTTCCAATCAAATATCTCCCAGTTATTCACAGACATCTTTCCAATCAAACCCCTACCCCAGTTATAGATCGCTTTCTAATCATTAACCCATAAGTTAACTTGTTCAAATAGTTTGCCAAATAATTTAGGCAATCAAGGCACACACACACACTCACACACACACTCGACGACTCGATTGTGCCAAAGACTTGCAAGTTAACCGAGTTGCCTGTTGCTGGACCTGGACTCTGGCAAATTAAGCCAGTTTATTTTTAGATGTGACGCTAGATGTTTGCTGTTTGAAATGGAATGAATCTCGGCGGCGGCTGTATATATTCTATATAGTGTCTAAATATATAGTATGTGCAGGCAGCACAGCAGCTCTAATGAATATGAATATCAATTCCAAAAGCCAAGCCAAAGCTGATAACAAGGCAAAAAAAAAAAAAAATCAAGAAAAAAGGAGAACAACGAGCTGCAGTTATGAGACAGATGACTGATAACCCAATTTCATGAGTTCCTTCGGCAGCAGCCACTCTGTGCCTCATAAATAATCGTTTCAATTTACAAAATTCATTACAGAGGCTGCGCTCGCTACTAAGTGGCCCCTCGTCCATATCACTCATACGACATGTTGTCCGTATCTCACACACACACACACACAGGCAGTCAGAGAGAAGACGTCTTCGCATAATTTCCGCATTCAGTTGCAGATAAATAAATAATTGAGTCAAATTGAAATGCAACTCGCCAAACAATTCTACTCAAGCACGCAAATAAACTTCCCCCAAGGAGGAGGAGTGCCAAGCCAACAATGAGATGATGATCATTGTTGTTCCCAGCACTGGCTCTGCACTGGCTCTGGCTGTTCTTGTTGTTCCTGGGCGGTCTGGCCAACCATTCGGAGTGGCTGAATCCCCAGTGATACTCTGAATACTGAACACTGAGTACCCCGAAGTTGGCCCCGCTCTGTCTGGCCCCGCCGAATGGTCAGTGATTTATGCCAGCGGTTCGGGTCAGTTCAGATCAGTCCCAGGATCGCCATACATAAACATGAAACTAAGGCCCCCAGAGCAATGCAAAATGAACACTGGAAAAATAATAAGTATGTGCTTCTTGAGCTTATTTTGACCTTTGTTTAGGTTTCTTTGCATAAAAAGTTAACTTTTTTTATTCATTAACATCAAATTAGGGCTTCGGGTTTGAAAAGTGGGAAGTTAATATAATATAGTAGATTATCATATGAAAGTTATAGTATAACAAGTAAGAAAAGTTAACCCTTGTTATATATAGTTATACCCTTGCAGATAATTTGCTACTTATTAAAGAAGATTTTGATATTAAGAGCATAAATTACACGAAACACCCTGTTTCGCATACAGTTTATATGGTAGCTATCAAATATAGTTGGCCGATTTTAATGCAAATTTTAACAAAGTGTACTTTTCATTTAAAAATTGCATGTATAATGTAAAATGTATGTAAGATGTAAAATTCATATGTAAAATATGAATCTAGACCGATATTTCTAATGGCAGCTATGTGATGTACTGGTCCTATTTCTATAAAATTTCTAGGGTGTGGCTGTATTCATATAATAGTAATGAAGGTTTATTTATATATCTTGATAAATAGCGAAAATATGCTAACTTTCCCCGACCGTTTCTATGGCAGCTATAGGATATACTAGTCTGATTCCGACCGTTCCGACTGCTGGCAAAATATATAAGACTATCCCGAAAGTTTCAGTCCGATAGCTCAAGATCTCAGAGACTAGTTTGCATGTAAACCAACTGACGGACAAACAGACGGACAGACGGACATGGCTAGATTGACTCGGCTGGTGATGCTGATTAAGAATATACATACTTTATGGGGTCGGAGATGGCAAAATTTTAATACCCTCTGCAAGGGTATAATAATATTTATTTGTTCTTTTTAAAATAAGAAATCAAAAATCGCTCCATTATTTTTTTGTTTGCAAAAAGTTAAGTACTAATTTTTCCCAGTGCACAAGGAAAGTTCCTAAGCAGAAGCCGTGGCCGCAGTTAGCAGCGGCAACAACAACAAACAACAAGAGCGAGTTTTAATTCCAATTTGAAATGTTGCAGAACGTCAAAAGATTGCCGCAGTCCCCCACTCTCTCCCCCCTCTCTCCCCCCTCTCTCCCCACACTCTCGCCCCACACACTCTCTCTCTCTAAGAGAACCCTTCACCGATCACTTGAGCTGCTAATTGTCGGCATCGAACAGCACTCACTAGCACACTTATACACTCGCACAATAGCACACTTGCTGCTGCTCCACAGACAATAACGGCATTTCCATATATAGACAGCCAGCCCCAGAGGGAGCAAGTGCAATGGGGGTAGGCAAGGAGGAGCAGCGCAAGGGGGGGGGGACTAAATGGGGTGAGGGCGAACACAGCGCGCTGCTGATAAAGACCATTTATCAAAATTCATTCATAGAATGGACCAGAGACCGTTGTCTCAGCTGCAGTTGTTCCATTGCGAGAGAAATTAAATCTCGCCCTCGCACACTCACACTCTCTGACTGCGCTCGACTCTCTTGAAGCTGCTCTTAAATAGCTGCTCTCTCTCTCTTTTTCGCGGAACGGAAAAGGAAATCATTAAGCTGATGGATGGATCGATGACTGCTTGCAAAATGCATTCCGTGAGGGGGTTTGACAAGCACTGATTGAAAGCAGTTAACAACTGCTTGGTAACAGTCGAAATACTCTATAAATGTTATTTAATTGGGTTTTTATTATAAGATAGGGTAATATTTAATTGGAATAAATACTACCATAATTTTGTGACATTTTCCAGCTATTTTAAATTGCTTATTGAAATATTGCTACGTAATTGTGTAATTACTAATCTTTTCTGTATAATATATGCACTTTTATGATGATTTCATGTCAGGAAATAATGTTGATATGGCTTCTGTGTTTTTTGTATTTATTTACTTCCTATTATTAATAAGCTCTATACAAAGTATAATATAATAAATATATATATGCTGGGCTTGCAATTTGACTCATTTTCTTATCTCAATAATAATTGCATTTAGGAAATGTGAATCCCCTAATACCTCTGATTAAGTAAGAATATACTGTTAAGCGAATGAATTCATTTAAAATAAAGAAATCGAAGAAATCAACAATTTTACGCTTTATAATTAAACGATTCATTTGGTTTTAATTAATAAATATTCCCTTAAATGTGTAATCATGAATAATTATTCCCTTAGATTATAATCTAAGGGAACTTAACGAATTCACTTTTCTTATCAATAATAAATATGTTTCTTTAAAGTAATTATTGAGTTATATTATAAAAATATTATTAGAGTATTCTCTTAATTTTAATTAATCGTATATTAATTAGTTAACGCTTTCTAACATGTTCTCTTTCAACAAAATAAAGTTGTATGTATGTTTTTATGGAAACTAGTATAATTATTAAGGTTTAAGGTCAAATGGCATTTAAAAATGTATCTCTTTTTATTTTTTAACAAAAATACATACAATATAAATATATATCTTAGCCATATTGATACTAAAGTAAACCTTTCTAGATATTACCTTAGCCCCCTCTCTCGTTAGGGTAACTCGAACAACAGTAGCAGTAATGCAATCAAGTTTTTAGAGTTTTGTGGTTTCTGTGGATCTGCCCAGATCCCCAGCTTAACCCACAAAAACCCCACCAGAAGTGGGAGCTCTCACTCGGCATTGGAGTTGGGAGTCGGAGGACTGGGGACCACAGACCTGGCATTGACCACGTAACCGAGTGCGAAAAGACTGGCTGGGGTCGAATTACCAAAGTTGTCAAACGAGCTTTGGCGTTTTATGATGCCAAACACGTGAGCGAACGGCAAAGACCCAAGATCGCTGCGAAAATGCGACACAGAAATTGTGAAAATTGTGAAAATCACCACCACCATTCGTCGATCCTATCCGCAAAGTAAAGGCAAAAGTCAGGCCATGCCGATAGCCCCTGGCGACACTTGCGCTGCTCTGTGTGTTCGGTTCGGTTCTATTTTCTGAATTTTTATATTGAAATCTAGTGGAATTCATGTCGCAATCAGCGGAACATGCTATCAATATGGCGTCAATGCCGCCAACATAGCAATAGCAATAGCAAATGGGTCTAATTAAATGTGTGGAGGATCAGCGACGACGGGCAGTGGCAGTAGCGGCTCGGGAGAGCCTGATAAGCGAGGCGAATGCCATCAAAAAGTAGGCGCCGCCGATGCCCGCCGCCTGGCATGTGCTCCATTTTTCCATCATCATCTTAGCTTATGAAATCGGTTAGAGCCAAGAAGATCATCTTAAAGTTTGGAAAAAAACTCAAGTAATTTAATGTATTTAGTAATTAACTAAAAAATTGGGAACTTGCGGTTTGCCAGATTATTTTTTGGGCTGCATTTTGGCTCAAATTTGAGTGTGGCCAAAAAACTGTTGCATAGTTTTGAGGGCTTGTTCAAAGACTAAGTTTGTTCAGAGAAATTAAGGGTTTTTGTTTATAAAAAGTACTTTAATTAAATTAAAAATTAGTTATTTAAGCTCTTAAAAGTGTGGAGAGGTAAATGGTAATTATTTTTTAAGCTGTTGTCCTAGGTTTTTTCTGTTTAGAGTGTATTTTTTCAAGAGAAAGTCACTTTGTTAGATTTTCAATTCAAAAATGTTAGCAACTATAAAAGGTAATTGTAAAAATGTTATCCATATAATTATTAATTGTAAAAATGTTATCTATACAATTATCAATGCTTGATTTATTTGATAAACTAGTTATTTATTATTATTGTTATTATATTTATTAATTCATTATCCCATTAACTACAGTATTCAAACTCTTTAAATATATTTGGATATTACACAAAAACCCTGCCTGATTTCAGCCTGAGATCTTTTAACATACACTTACTTCTCTAATAAAATCGCCTTTAAAGAATGAGAATCAAATGCTAATCTTATAAATAAATCAAATAAAACTTTTAATTGCCAACCGGAAACGTTCAATGGCAAAAATCTTTCAAAAATGCTAAGCCAAATCCTCTTGATTACGACGGGGTTATCACATTTTCGGTTATCACGAAAGGCTATCACCTTTCACCTACTAAAACACAAAAAAAAGACTCATAAGTTGCCAAAATAATTGAATGACATAATCCGTCCCCGAAACGTCGCTGGACTCCATTGAACTCTCGCCATTGCCCGGAACGGAATAAAGAACCCAGGGACAGAGTCGATTATCACTCGGAAAAGGCAAAAGAGTTGCAACTATGCCGGAAGCAGATGCCTGCTTTTGAATGGAAGAGTGCAATATTATTTCAGAATAACAATAACACTAGCTGTTGAATGATTAAGAGCCTGAGCTTGGTGGCTGACCTAATTTTAGTTGTTTATACTTGATAAAGTAGCTTAAGTGCAGGCGAAATCGAGGGGAGAGGGTTTTGAGAAGCTTTGGAAAGGCAACTAATTTTTAGAAGTCTGACTTTTGCGTTTTTGTCCTGGGAAATGTAAATATAATAAAGAAAGTCCCATTAAAATAAAGATTTCTATAAATTTTTAATTTATACAGTTTTGGCAGCACTTGGATTATTTTTCTAAGCTTACAGTTTGAGAAGCACTCGAAAAATTTCAACTCTGAATTTTTTTTAATAGAAATAAATCTTTAAAAAATCTCTAACGCAAGGAAATTGTTATATTTTGTTTAATTTTTAATTAAATATTGAATTTTAGAGTTTTTTATAGTTAACCCTTCCCTTGTGACACTTACCTTTACACCTTCCGCAAAGGACACAACGCCGGCCAGCAGATAAACGGCGCCCAGCAGACCCGAGAGATGCCGTAGATCTCTGGGTAACATCGTTCGTTCCGGGTCCTTTTAGTCCTGCTTGGGGAACTATTTATGTCTCACTGTGGCGTTCGTCTCTGTCTCTCTCCCTCTCTCTCTCTTTCGCTTTCTCTGTCTGTCAACACACACACGAAACTGCGAACGAAATAATTATAAAGTTAAGTTAAGTTTTTTTGATATATTTTAATATATATTTTTAAATATTTTTTAAATGAAGTTAAAACACCGATATTAACGCTGGAAAAGTGGAAACTAACAGAAAACGCTGATTTGCTGCTGCTGCGATCGTCGGCCACAGCACTCTCCCCACATGTGGAGATCGTCAAGCGTTCGAAAAGTTACTAAACCCGAGCCCCACAAGAAATTCCCATTCGTGCCCCACTCGCTCGGCAAGTGCTCGGCCAGCCGATCAGCGTTCGGGTTACCAATACAAATGCATTATGAAGGTGGCATAGTGTTAGTGCTCCACCACACAGCAGAGGCGGAGGCAGAGCAGTAGTGGTGGTGGTGGTGCGCTCCAGGCCCAGGCCAGGGACAGGCCCGGATGGGATGGGATGGGATGGTGGCTGGTGGCTAGTGGCTGGTGGGTTGTGAGAATGTGGCTGTGAATTTAGCACTTTGCCGCCTTGAAACGAGGAAATGAGCTAACCAAATCACAAAGCGCTGACCCAATCCCCAAGCTACTTGTTCTTCCAAGATTCCTATTTCCCATTTGGGTTGATTTTTCAATAACTTTTGGATAGGGTAGATTGGGTCCAAGGGGAGGTATGTCTTTGAGCTACTAGAACTTAAGAAATAAATACATTTTATGCTAATTAGAGTTCGAAAGTAAAATCCCTATAAGTTCAAAGTTTTCTGAAAATATTACACCTAATATAATGATATATTATTAGATATAATATTAAATAACAAGCATCTGTCACATTTATAAATAAATCTACCATTTACAGTCTGGAATAAATTGTTTAAGAAGAAAATCATTATTATTCTAAAAGGACTTGTTCTTTAAAGGCTTAGAATACTTTTTTTTTGCATCGAAGAAAATAAGTTAATAATAATTTAACAGATATCATAAATCATTTTAAATATATTTTCCATTAGCTCTATAAATTTAGGAAAATCTCTGGAGGAGTAATCTTAAATATTCTTTTTCTTTTGTAACATTCAAAAACCTATAATATTTATTATTATTTATTAGTTACCCAACTTCCAGAGCAACCTTTTTAGGTCAATTTTAAGATGATGAATTTGATTTTGATTAATTAATATTGACACTTCGTGAAAAGTATATAAATTATTTGATTGGTTTCCTGCTTCAAATTCTATAAATTTAATTACAATCCTCAGTTATCGTTTTTTTTTCACAAACCCTTAGGAACTATATGGTACAATAAACGTCCTAAACATTTATTTCTTAATAAAATAAATATATTTAATACCAATAAATAATAAAATTATTATATTAATTGTGATTAATCAATATTCTCTCTCCTTGAAAAGTATATCAATTATTATTATATTATTACAAACCTAAGTTATCTTTTGTCCCACAAACCCTTAAACAAAATATTGTACCTAAGACCTTCTAAACATTTCTTTCCTATTAAAAAACTATATAAATATTCTAGGTATATTCTAGTCTCTATACCCCCCCTCGGGTAAGTAGCTAGCCTTAGTGGCTTCAATACAATTCGATGCTCGCTTGTTTGTCGCGACGACTCTCGTGATTAGGTTAAGGCTTTTTCATTTAGTATATATGGCATATGTGGCTGCTGATAAGACGGATATGGCTGCGTATTTCCTGTTAGAAAAATCTTAGCATGAATCCGAGCTCCCAAGCTCAGCTACGAGTTTTCAATTAATTTCTACGCAGAATTACAAAAATAGAACCTTTCGAAATTCGAGCTTGAGGTTTTAGGTTTTGGGGTCACACATCGTTTTGAAATTCCCCGTTGATACTGTGTTCCGTAATCAAGGCTTTTAGTTTTTTGGGTGCTTGCCCCACTTGGGGCCAGAGGAGTGCTATTGTTTTGAGGGTATGGGGAAGTCGGATATGGCCCAATGGCCCCAATTGATCATTAGACTTCCTAGGAAGCTGCAGAGATTAGGCATTGGAAAATGGTTCAGCCTTGGTAAGGCTGGGGGAGGGGGCAATCATAGGAAGTTTATACCCCTTAATCCTCTTAGTTTAAGTTATATTTCTAGGAAGAAACAAAGAACTTCTTAGATGAGTTTCTAGGCGTTGTTATTTGATACTGAGCGGGGTTTTGGAAAGTTGATTTTCTGTTTTATTTCGCATAAAAGCATTCTCTATGATTTGAAATTTTAGGCATAGTTTTTTAAGTCAAAAACCGACACCTACTTATATATAGAAATACTTGATGGATGTATTTAATTTAAAAAGAGTTATACTCGTCAGAAATGTACATATATGTTAAATAATTAAACTAATTTGTTGATTTTAAATGTATTATTCTGTTTGGATAAGAGCTTAGTTCCATTTTTATTTATTTTAAATGTTAAGAATTCTTCATAATTGTACAAAAAAATAACAGTTTAATTGATTTATTTATTAAGAAAAAGTGTCCTGACTAAAAATACTTTACTGTTTATTCCCAAAAAGCATTGCCTACTTTTGAAAGGCAGGTTACAGTTTGAAATCAGGAATAAATGTGGGAACTACGGAAATTAGGAAATAAATTATATTTTATATCATATCATATTTTAAAAGGAAAGGACTTTTTTATGTTATCGGTTATATATCCAGCCTTTGGAGTTCAATCGGTCTCAACATTCGTATCTTAATATAATATATATTATTTAAGATTATGTATTAGAATTATAAAATATTATATACATAAATTTTTGTTTATGTAAGGCAAATTTTATACAATTTAAGTCAGTTTGAAAGTTCAAAAGACAAAGTTTAAAATATTGAGCTTAGGAAAATTATATTATGTGTTAAAAATAAATGAATAAATAAAAGAATAAAATAAAATACAATATTTCTTAATTTATAGGCATTTTTTGATAACAACTAACTAAGATCCAGCTAAGAACTGCGAATATTTGTACATCAAAGACCGCGATTAAAATAATTTTTTGAGTAAGACGCAAACTTGATGTGCTTATAATTAGAACAAGCACCATTAAAAACGGAGCCTGATAACCGAAGCCTTGGAATTTCCCAGACTGAGAGCCCCGAAAAAAAAATGTAGAGACGTTGCGCGAGCAGGAACCTCAGGGCGGGCGGTCGTCGAAAAACGGAAACCATGTGCCCGATCTCAGGGCGGGGGCTATCAGCTAAATGGAGCTGGAACTTAGTACGGACTTAGCGGGAAGCTGGAAGGAAGGTGCTTCCAAGGGAGGGAGGCAGGGGCAGGGAGGGGCGGGCTGTGCGGCATATCAAGTGCTTAGTGAGCGACTTACTTATCGCCAAGTTTCATTCATTCGACGCAGTGACTATGTTAGCTGCTTGGACTAGTGTTGTTGCTACATACTCGCTCGCTCCATCTCAATCTCCATCCGTTCCACATGCCCTGCTTGTATGGGGTACCTCCCATCTCCCCACACACGCACACACACTAGCACACAACACACAGTCGACACGGACAGCGTACGTGAGCCGAAGTGCCGTAGATCGTTCGGTTGCGTTCGGCAGCATTCGGCTTGCACGACGACCACGCTTCGGGCCTCGGCATTTGGCTTTTGGATCGCTTAAACTTATACTATAATTAGTCGTGTTCCGTCTCCCCGAGTAAGTAGTAGACTGACTGGGCCTGGGGATCGCTTCTGATCTGGTCTTCCAAGTGCTGTGTGTGTGTTGTGCTGTTCGGAGTGCTCGGTTCTCGGCGCTCGCTCGCGGTTGCGTGTTCAGTACGCTCCCGTCGATCCGCCCAGTTAGATCGGTTTCCTGTAAGGAACTACTAGCCTCTAAAAACTAACAAAAAAAATTTAAAAAACAAGAAAAATCATTAGTAGAATTCCCTAATGAAATCAATAACCAAAAATATATAGAATCAAAGGCTAGAGACAGACAGTTTTCCAGCAGCGAAAATGTCGCTTGAAATCGCGGTGTGAGCTTCGCGTTCGGCTCCAGTGACCCTCAAACTGTAACGTGTGAAAATAAGAAAAATGAAATAAAAGTTTGAAACGGAAACCGGATACTAAAAAAAATTAAACAAAAAAAAAAGAAAAATAAATCATTCTTTAAAAAAAAATATTAAGTTTGCAATTATTAAACTTTTTCCCACCAATCGAAATTTCTCATATATTGAACGCAACTCACCTTTTGTTACTTTGTCATTATTTTTCTGCAACTTCGGCGAAATTAAAGTGCCTACATTTTCTGGCTCATCTTTCCAGGCCCATAAAGACGGCAACATATAAAACATATAAAACTCGACGACGACAGAGCTAATAATTGTGCAGGCTTAAGTGCATCAGGGGCATCATGTTGCCCTTCTGGAAGCGGTAAATATATCTTTAGTGTTTTTGGTTAAAATAAGTTAAGGAAATAAAGAAGAAGAAACAAAGATAATTTAAGGCGAATTTCAGATAGGGAAAATATAATAGTTTTGGGTTAATATCAAGTCAAGAAAATATAATTTTTTTAAGAGCTTATTAAGTCAAGTAAAATAAATAGAATTTTTTATAATTCTTTGAAGAAAATTAGAGGTGGAGAAACATCGATTTTAATTGATTTAAAACCGATTTTCTCATATAAAAACATTGAAAACTTTGATTATTATCTATCTCTAAAGAAATATCCCCTTCAGCGAACTCATTAAATTACAGAAAATTCTTATATTTGAGCTCCTATTTTTAAATACATTTGTGTATGAATTATTTAACTTAACTGCTTACACATTTAAACTTTAATATAATATAGCTTGTGTTCAAGGTATACATTTTTCTTTAACTGAAATATTTTCTTGATTTACAAATTAATTAAAATATCTTTTAAAAATGTTTTACGTGATATAAGGGAATGATTTAATTCAAAAATGCATGTAATAAGAAATTAAGCTTATTTATAAAAAGATTATTGCGAATTAAGTTCAAATTATTAGGAATCTGGTAAAATGAACAATTTTAGTTATGAGTTAATGTTTTAATTTAGTTTTGTTTAATATACCTACTAGTGCGACAAGAGCAGACTTAAAGTTTTATAATAAAAGAAACTATTATGAAACACAATTATATTAGATGGAAAGCTTAATGATAAAATATTATAATAATAAAGGAAACTCTTAAGAATGATAATTATTTTAAATGAAAAGCTTAATGAATTAATGTAATTATTATAAATACAAATATTAAAGGATTATTATTTTAAATGATTTTATTATAATAAATACAAATATTTGTATTATTATAATATATTTATTTTTTTTAATAAGTAAATGTTGGCATTGTTTTTAATAGCTTTATAAAATGTTAATAAGAAAACAAAAACAACAAACCTATTCAATTGTAGTTCAACTAAAATTTAAATTTAAACTTAAACAATAAATAAAAAAGAAAATGTTCTTTGGAAAATATTTCCTTACTTTTCATATCCAAAAACCAATTTGCAAAGATCGTAGCGCCTCTCTTTCACTCGCTCTCTCTCTCTTTATCTTTCTCCAAAGACTTGTCTCTCTTAGTCGGCAAAGCAGCATTTCTCTTCCACACACACGCACACATACTGCTGGCTTAAGTGAGCCAACTCTAAGAGAGACACGTTATAAGCCCATAAAGAACATGTCACTGATAAGAATCGTAGTCTATATAATAAACCCCATATGATCTCCTGATCTCCTGATCATCTCCTTTGCTTTAATTTATTCGCAGGCTGCTGTACGCCGCTGTCATCGCTGGAGCGTTAGTCGGTGCCGACGCTGTAAGAGATTAGAGAATGCTTAGAAATCCTCGATCCCAGGCTAATAGAGACTATCCCTTCCTCCCTTTTGCAGCAATTCTGGAAGACCTCCGGCACGGCCGGCTCCATTCAGGACTCGGTCAGGCACCACAATCGAAACGATGCCCCATTCCCCATTGACGACAGCTACGACATCGTGGACTCGGCCACCATTCAGCGCGGCGGAGCACTGCCCAAGAACTGCACGGCCGGCTATGCGGGCTGTGTGCCCAAGTGCATTGCCGAGAAGGGCAACCGGGGCTTGCCGGGTCCACTGGGACCCACGGGACCCAAGGGCGTGATCGGATACCCTGGACTTGACGGACCGGCCGGCGACAAGGGACAGAAGGGCGACCCAGGCCCATACGGACTGCGAGGCGACAAGGGCGAGCGCGGATCACGCGGTATTCCCGGCCAGCCCGGCGTGGCCGGCGTTCAGGGTTCTGCTGGCAATCCTGGCACGCCCGGTATTCCCGGCAAGGATGGCTGCAACGGCGAGGACGGTCTGCCCGGCGTGACGGGTCTCTCCGGAATGGCGGGACCGCGTGGTTACATGGGCGTCGCTGGCTCCAAGGGTGACAAGGGTGAGCCGGCCAAGGAGAACGGTGACTATGCCAAGGGTGAGAAAGGTGAGCCCGGATTCACGGGTCAATCGGGCTTCCCGGGACCTCAGGGCGGGCCAGGTGAGAAGGGAGAGCGCGGCGACACCGGACCGTACGGAGCGAAGGGACCCCGCGGTGACCATGGCCCCAAGGGTGAGAAGGGTTCGTCCTGCGTCGGAACCATGATGCCCGGCGCCAAGGGAGACAAGGGCGAGAAGGGTGACCCGGCGGTGGGCAAGAACGTTAACGGCGGCGAGACCATCATTGGACCCAAGGGAGATGCCGGACAGAAGGGTGATGTGGGTCCAAGCGGACGCAAGGGTGAGCCCGGACTGGCTGGCGACATGGGAGTGGATGGACCCAAGGGCGAGAAGGGTCTGCCCGGCGGCCCTGGCGATCGTGTAAGTACCAGGAACTGGACTGCATGCCCGAGGCTATGTGTGACACCTTTCCCTCCCCATTTCAGGGTCGCCAAGGTAACTTCGGACCCCCAGGACCCTCCGGACAGAAGGGAGATCGCGGTGAGACGGGCCTCAATGGTCTGCCCGGCAGTGCTGGCCAGAAGGGAGAGGCTGGACGTCCTGGCGCCAAGGGTCAACCCGGTTTGACTGGAACCCAGGGACCCCCCGGTGGCGGAAGCGGCATTCCCGGCTCCCCCGGACCCGTTGGACCCCGCGGCTACACTGGCGCCCCCGGACCCCAGGGCTTGAACGGAGCGGACGGACAACCTGGCCTGCAGGGCTATCCTGGACAGAAGGGCGGCAGTGGCATGCCCGGTCGTCCTGGCGGCGAAGGACCACCGGGACTGAAGGGCGAGAAGGGTATTGCGGGACGCGATGGCTCTCCGGGGCCAGTGGGACCCATTGGATACCAAGGACCGCCCGGACCCGAGGGACAGAAGGGTGACTCCGGTCTGCCCGGCTATGGCACTCAGGGCTCCAAGGGAGACGACGGCCTACCTGGGTAAGTGTCACCAAAAAGGGGCCCTTTCTGAGAAGGATCCTCGTTGAGAGACCGCTTCCGCTTCTGTAATCCCTTAGATATCCTGGACAGAAGGGAGGCAAGGGAGAGCGCGGATTCAAGGGCAATGCTGGTGTTCCCGGCGACTCCAAGTTGGGTCGCCCCGGAACTCCCGGTGTATCTGGAGCGCCTGGACAGAAGGGTGATGCCGGACGTCCCGGCACTCCTGGCCAGAAGGGAGAAATGGGCCTGAAGGGCGACGTTGGCGGCAAGTGCTCCTCCTGCCCGTCTGGTCAGAAGGGCGACAAGGGCAATCGCGGTCTGGACGGTATTCCCGGAAACCCCGGCGTTCGTGGTCCGCCCGGAGAGCGCGGCTATCCCGGCGATCGAGGACACGACGGTATCAACGGCAAAACGGGTCTGCCCGGTGAGCGAGGTATTGACGGTCTGCCCGGAGCTCCTGGAGCTGACGGTGCCCCCGGCAAGGATGCCCTCTCGGATCTGTCATCGGTGAAGCCCATCAAGGGTGACAAGGGTAATGCCGGTCTGCCCGGAGCGGCGGGAGTCAAGGGAGAGCGCGGAGCCGACGGTGTGCCCGGCTTCCCTGGCATTAAGGGCGAGTTCGGTCTCAAGGGCGACAAGGGTGTGCCCGGCCTGCCCGGCGCCGATGGAAATCCCGGAACCCCTGGACGCGATGGTTACAACGGAGCCCCTGGCCTGAGCCTCAAGGGTGAGCCCGGTATTCGAGGATTGGACGGATTCAAGGGCGACAAGGGTAATGCTGGCTACGGCGGCCTGAAGGGAGAGCCCGGCACCTGCGAGGCCAGCGCCCTGACCGTGCCCGCCAAGGGCAACAAGGGTGATCGCGGCGAGACCGGCATGACAGGACCCGATGGACCGCTCGGCGAGAAGGGAGCGACCGGATATCGCGGTGAGAAAGGCGCCACCGGACCCCAGGGTCCAGTGGGTCCCGTTGGACCCCGCGGCCTGACTGGAATTCGCGGCGAGAAGGGCAACCAGGGACCTGTCGGCGCCACCGGAAATCCCGGTCGGGACGCAGTGCGCGGCCTTCCCGGACGCAACGGAGATCGCGGCCAGAAGGGAGAGCAGGGCATTTCGGTGGCTGGCCCACCGGGTCCCCAGGGTCTCGATGGTCTGCAGGGCGAGAAGGGCGTCCGTGGTCCGCCCGGAGCGCAGGGTCTGCCCGGCATGGACGGCAGCGTTGGCTATACCGGAGACAAGGGTGACGCCGGCCTGCCCGGTGTGTCTGGACGTCCCGGCGATGTTGGACAGAAGGGAGACCTGGGCCCGGTAGGACCGGCCGGTGTTCCCGGACCGCCTGGTATTCCCGGTATTGACGGAGTGCGTGGACGTGACGGCGCCAAGGGCGAGCCCGGTAATCCCGGCCTCGTCGGTATGCCCGGCAACAAGGGTGACCGTGGTGCTCCCGGTAACGATGGACCCAAGGGCTTCAACGGTATTGCCGGTGCTCCTGGCAAGCGTGGTCCCGCAGGAATTCCCGGAATCTCTGGTAAGTCATTCTGGCTCCCATTAATTCCGCATATATCCTTATGGTTCCGCCTTAATCCGCGCAGGTCTCAAGGGCGATAAGGGAGCTCGTGGCTTGACTGGCAACGATGGACCCGTCGGTGGCCGCGGAGCTCCCGGTCCTCCGGGCCTGATGGGCGTGAAGGGAGACCAAGGCCTGGTCGGAGCACCCGGAGAGCGTGGCTTGGACGGCTTGTACGGCGAGAAGGGTAACCAGGGTCTGCCCGGTCTGGACGGAGCCCCGGGTCTGCCGGGTGATGCCTCCGAGAAGGGACAGAAGGGTGAGCCTGGTATCTCGGGACTTCGCGGAGACGCGGGCCTGACTGGCGAGCCTGGCGCACCAGGTGAGAAGGGTCTGCCCGGCTTGGCTGTCCACGGACGTCCTGGACCCCAGGGCGAGAAGGGTGAGCCCGGACGCACTGGCCTCGACGGACGCGATGGACTCAATGGCGAGAAGGGTGACCAAGGTGCTGTCGGCATGTGGGGCAAGCCCGGTGAGAAGGGATCTGTGGGTCCGCCCGGCATTCCCGGCGCTCCCGGCATCGATGGTCAGCCCGGTCTGCAAGGTGCACCCGGTCCGGTTGGCCATCCCGGCGTTCAGGGACTCAAGGGCAACGCCGGACTCCCAGGCCTGGATGGACTTAAGGGCGAGCTTGGACCCGTCGGACCTCAGGGCTATATCGGCGCTCAGGGTATCAAGGGCGAGCGCGGTCTTCGCGGTCAGCCCGGTCTTCCGGCCGTCCTCAATGTGGACGAACTCCGTGGCGACAAGGGATCCCAGGGAGAGCGCGGCTTCATCGGCCAGAAGGGCGAGCAGGGCGAGCGAGGCGAACAGGGTCTGATCGGCTATGTCGGCGCCAAGGGTGACCATGGTTTGGAGGGACCGCGTGGTCTGGATGGCTTGAACGGTAGTCCTGGCCAGAAGGGCGACATCGGACCTCAGGGCGAGCCCGGCTACCCGGGACTCACAGTCAAGGGCGAGAAGGGTCTGCCCGGTCGCTCCGGCAAGCACGGACGTGAAGGTAAGTCTGCAAGTGAACTCTCTATCCTCTGATCCTCTCAAACCTCCTCTCGAATTGTTTCAGGTCTGGCCGGACCTCCTGGTCTGAAGGGCGAACGCGGTCTGCCCGGTCTGCCCGGAGAGCCCGGTCTGGTGGGTCTGCCTGGAGCCATTGGCCCCGCCGGAACCAAGGGAGAGCGCGGCCTGAGCGGCAGCCCCGGACAGCCGGGTCAGGATGGATTCCCCGGCGCCCAAGGAGCGAAGGGAGACACCGGATTCCAGGGCATCAAGGGCGAGCGTGGCTTGGCCGGCATCGAGGGCAACAAGGGAGACAAGGGCGAGCAGGGATACCAGGGACCACCGGGTCTGGCCGGTTTGCCAGGAGCCAAGGGCGATCCCGGCTACCCCGGACTGGACGGAACCGAGGGACCAGCTGGTGCGCCAGGCGAGCGTGGCTTCACCGGACCAAAGGGACGTGACGGACGCGATGGTACCCCCGGTCTGCCGGGACAAAAGGGCGAGCCTGGAGTGCGACCACCGCCGGGACCCAAGGGCGAACCTGGCCAGCCGGGACGCGATGGACAGAAGGGCGAGATTGGACCGCCGGGCGCCCGCGGATTGACGGGCATTCAGGGTGAGCGCGGAGAGAAGGGAGAGCGCGGCCTGATCGGCGAGAGCGGTCTGGTTGGACGCATTGGACCCAAGGGAGATCGCGGCGAGCAGGGTCTGATTGGTCTCGAGGGTGCCATCGGTGCCATCGGCGCCAAGGGCGAGCCCGGAGCACCTTGCTCCGCCGCCCTGGACTACCTCACCGGCATCCTGGTTACGCGGCACAGCCAGAACGAACAGGTGCCCACCTGCTTCCCCGGCCAGACGCAACTGTGGACGGGCTACTCGCTGCTGTTTGTCGATGGCAACGACTATGCCCACAACCAGGAGCTGGGCTCACCCGGCTCCTGTGTGCCGCGCTTCTCCACGCTGCCCGTGCTCACGTGCGGCCAGAATAACATCTGCAACTATGCGTCGCGCAACGACAGGACCTTCTGGCTGTCCACCTCCGCCCCCATGCCCATGATGCCCGTGTCCAATAACGAGATCAGCAAGTACATCTCGCGCTGCGTGGTCTGTGAGGCGCCGGCCAATGTGATTGCCATGCACAGCCAGTCGCTGGAGATTCCCAACTGTCCCAATGGCTGGGAGGGTCTCTGGATTGGCTACAGTTTCCTCATGGTGAGTCATCCCTATCTTTGCTTTTGTTTAATAAGAAATTAATTAATTATTTATCCCCTTTCTCGTAGCACACATCGGTGGGCGCCGGAGGCGGTGGACAGGCGCTGCAATCGCCTGGCTCCTGCCTGGAGGACTTCCGCTCCACACCCTTCGTCGAGTGCAATGGCGCCAAGGGCACCTGCGGCTTCCATGAGACAATGAGCAGCTTCTGGATGGTCACACTGGAGTCCAGAGATCAGTTCCAGAAGCCCGAGCAGCAGACGATCAAGGCCGGCAATCTGCTGTCGCGCGTCTCCAGGTGCCAGGTGTGCATGAAGAACTCATCGTAGGAGGACTCCACCACCACACCGTGCCTATGACACATCCACTGAGAGACGCCCAGCATAAGTTTAATATCCTAAATGTAAAGCCTTAAATTTACCAACGAAACACAACAACAACAACAACAACACACACGCACACAGACGAAGAAGAACCAAACACTGCTACAAATTCCTTAAACTAACCAAAACCAAAAAAAAGCAACATAGAAGAGGGCGTGAAAGGTCAAAGTGCTAAAGAATCGAACCTGGATGCTGCCGCGCCACAATGCCATTTTTGTATCTGCCAATTAATGTTCTAAACAATGTAAACTGCTTCTAAGTTACGTTACGTAAGTTAAGTAAATCAAACAAAAAAAAATAAATAAACTAGCCACGGTCGTATGTCCACAAATAATACACACACTCCTCTACCCCTCTATGGCATGTTCCATTTTTAGATCACACGATTAAATGCGAATGATGAAATATATAAAATAGTAATAATAATAATAATATCGAACACCCGAAAGGACACTACTGCATTGACATACACTGCTACTTTACACCAACAACACCAACAACAACAATTTTGTCGCTTATTTGTTAAACGTTTATGAAACACAAAACAAAAAATGGTAAAATAAAGAAACAATTTATAAAATAAAAGGGGACCAATGATGAACGGAAGGATGAGGGAATATAGAGGTTCCTTTCGGGTTTCTCTTTAAAATTTAATTAAATACCACCAGGTCCAATCGAAATATTTAATTACATTTTATTTAACCAAATTAATAAAATGGTTTAAAACATATTTCGACTAAATTTCCTTGAAAAACATTTATAGAATTTCATTTATTTGGAAAAAAAAAGTATTTAATATGTATGAAAATAGGTCCTATATACATTTTGGTAAGATATTTATTCTGGCAAGGCAATTTTATACATTTAAAACATAATTGAAAAGTTATAGTCTACGTTTTTGTATTTTTTATAGCCTCGCAGAGGTTATTGCAACTTAATAGGACCAAATTCTGGATCAGCATCAACAGCCAAGTCGATCTAGACAAGTCAGTGTGACCATTTTCAAGCTATTATTTATATAACTTTTCCCATATTATATATATATATATAATAATATTAATATTTACAATCAAATATGTAGCTGCAAAAAGAAATATATTGGTCATATTTTAACCTATACACATAAACCTCAAGGTAAGGGGTTTTTTTTACAATTTTAAAATAATAAAAACATTGTATTAAAATCAGACGACTTCTTATCCTACCTTAGCTATCTTATAGCTGTCATAGGAAAACTGTCAAAGGAAAATGCCACAAACTGCAAGGATACACAAGCTTCGCCTTCTTGAAATTTGCTTCTTTTTTGGCTCGTTACATTTTTTTAGATTTAGATTTCTAATGTATTAGTAACATTATGTCAAGAAATGAGTAATGTAATTGGAATAAGGATAAATAAAATAATAGATAGCAAATTTTATTATAGAAAACTTTAAAAGAAGTGTGGTGATTATATATATAAGAGACTTTAACTTAGATTTATATTTTAAAATCAGAAGTATGTATTTATAAATTAGAGAGAATGATTAAATATTAAAGAGAAAGCCCAACACAAAGCCGAAAGATTACTTTCGATTTCAAAGAGTCAAAGATACAATAGGAACCCCCCACCAAAAGTGGTTAGATCTTATTTAAGCAAACAAGAAAAAAACAAGGGTTTGAAAAAAACAACTCATACCCAATCTTTTGTGGTGGAAATCCCTCCGATGGAGAGCCCTTAATGCCGGGGCCAGAAGATGAGAGCTGGAACTCACCACGACCTGCACTTGTGCGCATGCCTTGCTTCCTCTCCCAAAACCCAAAAATTGGGGTTGGGTTGCGAGGGGGTGGCGCGATAGCGATTGGGGTCGTGGACAGTGTAAGGGGGTTGGCAGGCGGCGAGACGACCATATGATAATGATATGCAGACACACATGCACACACACACATAGTCCAATTGGTGGTTGGAAGCACGCTTCCAGCTGAGAAAAGAATAAAATAAGGGTAGGCTTTTGTGGCTTCGAGTTGGAAGAGTGAGCCCAGCCGAGCCGCAGCAGAGCCAGCAGAAGCCAGCGAGCCTTGGACGGAACCGGAGTCGTCGTGGGAGTTACAAACTTCAGGCAGATAAGCAGCGAGCGGAGCAGCTTTTTGGGAGCTCTAACCTAAGAAGGTGGAGGAGCTGCAAAGAAGAAAAAAATGTGTGTACCCCAAAAGAAACTGTGAAAATTGTGTGTGCTTGCCCCCCAAGGAGGAGGAGAATAATGTGAAGGAGCAGAAGGAGTTGCAGAGAGGTCACACGAAATTCAGGAAACCACAGACTTCTCGGAAGTGACGATCCCCTTGCAGCAGCAGCAGGAGCAGCAGGCAACCCCAAAAAACTCACCCGTCCGTCGTCCGCCCCCCCCATTACCAAAGACAACCCCTATTTATGATTATCGTGCTGCTACTGCTGTTCCAATCGCTGTGCCTCTACTGCCAACGCCTGGTGCTCTACGTCCACGACCGATGCTTCCCAAAGAACGTGCGCCTGCTCCAAGAGGTGGCCGAAACGGTGGGCGATCGTAAGGCCGTCCAGCGCCTGGCCGAGCAGCAGTTGGAACAACAGAAACGCAGCCAGAAGCGTCGCATTCTCGAGCCCATCCTGCCCCTGGTCGGGGGTCTCAACTCGGAGGCCTGTCGCTTCTGTGCCCACAGTCCGCAGGGCTATTGCCGTCATCACTTTCATCTCCAGGAGCTGCAGCTGCACAAGCAGCGATTCTCCTCCAGCGGAGAGCAGGATTTCCGGCAATTGCGAAGGATTAAGCGGGAGCTAAAGAGGAGTATTGGGCAGCAGCAGCAGCAGCAGCCAGTGAGGAGCTATCGCCCTTTGAGATTGGATGCCAGTTGGAGCAGCAGTTCCCTGAGCAGTGGCTACGCTTCGCTGAGTAGCTGTGGCACTCAGGAACAGGAACAGATACAGGAGGAAGTGGCAGAGTATCAGGTGCCAGTTTTAGCAGGGGAAGAGCCACAGGAGGAGCTGGTGGAGGAACAGGAGCTGCCACAGGCAGAAAGCCCTGATGATTCGCTCCTTCTAAGCACTGACATGTAGTCCAGCAAGGCACTCACAAGGGGAACTGCCACAGGAAGTAAGTTGATAACTCTCAGAATCAAGGAGGATCTTCAGAGATAAAGCTGTTCAAGGAAATCCTTCGTTCAAGGAGCTGTCAAAGGATAACCTCATCCCTCTTCGCAGCTATCTCAGGAGCAACCAAAGAAGCAGCTCGTAAAAAAGTAACCACCACAAGGCATTGGATAACCTTTCCTGTGCGCTCTTCAAGCCACTGGAGAGCCCTCGGAGCAGAAGCTTCCTGCAGCAGCGGGTGGGGGCAACCACCCCTTTGCTAGCCCAAGCCAGTCAGTAGGCCGAGACCTTTTGTTATCCAGTTTTAAAGGGCTCGCTTTTCATTTCACCAAGTTCCATCGAGTTCGAGTAGTGACAAATTTCCCAGTTATACACAAAACACACACATATTATGTCGGACGTGGAAGTGGATTCACAACAGCAGCAGCAGCAGCAGCAGGTGCCGCAGCAATCGGTGGCAGGGCCTGTCCATCAAATGGTGACTCTCACCCAGAGGCGACGGCGACACAGCTTAAGACGAGGCGGCAGCGGAGAAGGTGGCTGCTGCCAGCTGAGGCAGACCCCAACGCCCTCCCCCATGCAGTCCCCAATGCAGTCCCCTCGCTTTTGTCCCCTCTCAGAGGGCGTCGAGGACAACTGGACTTGGAGCAAGCGCCATCGCTCCAAGGAGGTGGTGCTCAGCGGACCCAATGCCCGGACCGTGCACTTTCATCCCAACTGGAGCAAGGGCACCGCCGGTGTCCAGGGCAAGCGATCGCTGAACAACGGACGCTACTACTGGGAGCTACACGTGTCGCAGCGCGTCTTTGGCACCTCGATCATGTTCGGAATTGGCACCAAATCCGCCCGCCTCCATGCCAACGCCTTCCGGAACCTGCTGGGTGAGAACGAGCATGGCTGGGGGCTGTCCCACAAGGGCGTCCTGTGGCACAAGGGCGTTGCACTGCTGTACACTAAGCGCTTCCGCGAGAATCATCCCACCCAGATCGGCATACTCTTCGACGGCATTGAGGGCACGCTGACCTACTACAAGGATGGCAAGTGCCTGGGCGTGGCGTTCAGGGGATTGGATCAGGTGAGTTGGAACGCGGGAGTTGTGGCCCTGCTAGATATTGGAATTAATTTAAGCTTGCGATTCCCGAAAACTTAATGGTCAGCAAAAGTTCAAGAACAAAGGGGTATTATAAACCATAAACTTTAATCTTTTAATATTTGTACGCTGCATGTTTTGTATGACACTGATATTACTGTTTTTCTCAAATAAGTTCTGGATGTTTCATCAAAATTTCAAAACACACATATCTCTTGTATTTCTTAGTTTCGATTTTTCCTTAAATAACTTTTAATTGAGCTTTAAAACTGAAAAGGAATCGAGGTTTTGAATGTTTTTAAATCGATTACTGTCCATATTTGTCCGGCTCTATATGAGGATAAGGTTTTCGTTTAACCTTACCTATACATTAAACCTATCTGAGAATGGTTTTTTTTATATAACAATTGTCAGCAGTGACATTTCCTCATTTGAATTGTCGACAGGTTACATTTCTTATGACAAGAGACCGGAAATGTCCTTTGAATTATCATCAGTTGACATATTTTGAGACAAAAGACCAGAAATGCCATTTTAATTGTCATTAGATGTCATATCTCATGACAGGAGACCGGAAATGTCATTTGAATTGTCGCCAGGTGACATTTCTTATGACAAGAGACCGGAAATGTCCTTTGAATTGTTGTCAGTTGACACCTATTAAGACAAAAGACCGGAAATGCAATTTTAATTGCCATCAGATGACCGGAAATGTCATTTGAATTGTCGCCAGGTGACATTTCTTATGACAAAAGACCGGAAATGTCATTTGAATTGTCGCCAGGTGACATTTCTTATGACAAGAGACCGGAAATGTCATTTTTGTAAGAAAATCCACTGCCAAATATACTTTCTATACAAAGCACTTCCATTTAAAGCCAATAATAAATCTTTTTTTAAGGAATTTATACTATGAAATCGAAGCTCAAATAATTCGGCCAATATATAATCTCTCTAAAATATCTCCTTAAAGATATATCACTCACATTCTACATCATTTGTTACCCCTCAACAGATTGACGAACCCCTGTACCCCATTGTGTGCTCCACGGCCGCCAAAACGGAGATGACACTGAAGTGCACCAGGCGAGAGTTTGTAAACCTTCAAGATCGCTGTCGGGCGGTGATCATGAGGCGAGTGCGCAACGCAGCTCAGCTGGAGAAGCTGAAGCTGCCGCTGCCCATCAGCGATTATCTTGGCGAGGTGATCGATGAGATGGAGCCACTGCGCCAGGTAGACAACTACGATATTTTGTGTGATTTGTAAAAGCTCGGCGGCGCATCCGCATTCGCATCCGCATCCGTATCCCCCCAGAGACGATGCGGAGCCGTGGTAGTTAAACCCCCTTTAGTCTATAGAGTGTGTCCCTCCTCCAACAGGTGAATCAACTGGAGATGTGCATACTCAATTATGATTTGTAAGCAGCCCGTGAATCTGTTTTTTGTGCCATCAAACGGAGAGCTGCCATCAATAAGACGATGATGCAATGCCTCTGGGACGTGTAAATCTTTCGTAGTAGTTGTAAAATGTAAAATGTGCTTTGTAAAGAATATATATTTATTGTATTGTTAAGCCTTTCGGGAGTCAGCACACAGGGGAACTTTCAGTTTTGTTTCTAGCCTTCTACCTTTTGTTTGTTGAAAATTTCTAGCGAAAATGTGGCGAAAAATAGGCCAATTCGGTGCAATATTTGTGATATAAGTGAGATGTGCAGAGTAGTTCGTATTTTCCGGCTTCAGAAAGCTATAGCCGCAGCATATGTAAATCTAGAGCTAAGCAAAATGTATTTTTTCCATACAAACAGACGACGAGTGTGAAATCTAGTCAAAAAGGCAACTCGCGCTGCTAAACTAATTTTTGTATAATCCCAGCAGTCGGCAATCTAAGCTTAAATCTATTTTAATAAGACGCGGCAACGTTTCTAGTCATAAATTGTATAAACTTCCGCATTAATAGCAGGAAAAACCACACACAAGCATGCACATTTACAATGTACAATCAAAGACACTGGAAGTACTAAGAGGCCGAACGCCATACGATTAGTTGGTAGCCTCATCTTAGTACTTCTAGTGTCTTTGGTACAATGCTGCAATAATATATAATTACACCCAGGAAACACTTTAGTAAAAATGATTTATTACATTATTATGATTTTGTAGATTATTTTTTGGTGTCTATATATATAAATTACTACACATAATGTAATTGGTATATGACAGAAACGATGAAGATGAACGGACGCTCAACACAATTTAGCGATATGGATTTGCAAACTTGTCACTTGAAATTATACATAAATAAAACATACATTTACTAACTACATACGTAAGATATTATAAATGATATACAATACTAAGCACAGGTTCACTATATAGCAGCAGGATGGCGATGGCTTTCGCTGTCTCGAGTCCCCCCTCTCTACAGCTCATCGGACAGATGGTTAATGTTTTGCAAGTGGTCCCCATAGTCGGTGGCCTCGCTGCCCACAAACGTGTCGTAGTTGTTGAGTATCTCGAGGTAGGACAATCGATCGTCGTGATCCTCGTCGGTGGAGACAAACAGATGATCCACCTCATCGGTTGCTATGGCCGAATTACTGGGCACAATCCAGGACAAGACCTCGTCGCCCGTGAGCACACCATCGCCATTGGTGTCGTGATCCTTGTCGAAGCGCTCCTTCTCCGTAATCAGCCACTCCTTGTCGTGCTGCGAGGCGGACTCGCCGGCAAACTCCTGGAAGCTAATCTTGCCGTCGTGATCCAAATCCTTGTCCTGCATGGTGTGCTCCAGCAGAATGGGCAGCATAACCGGATGCTCTTCGGGATTTTGGAAGAAAACATATTCGTCCAGCGACAAGCTGCCATCCTTATTCGCGTCGGCGGCATTGAACATCTCTTTGTCCTGCTGGATCATCTTCTGCTCATCCTCGTAGGTGTCAAAGTCGATGGTCTCCTTTTTAAAGTCCTCATCCTCCATGGCATAGGTGTCCTGCAGGTACTCCCTCCACGTTATCTTCTCATCCTGATCCTGGTCGATCTCCTCAAACCTATCGGCGGCTTCCTCTTCGGATAGTTTTCTGTAAGTGTTAGGTTTCCGTTTAGTAATGTTTGATTTATATATTTTATTTTGTGTAAGTTGGGCTAGCAGAAGCATTATTCTAGCTTGGGGTTATATAGCTCGGCCAACATCGATATTAATCAACAGACAACACTCACTTAAAAGACCTTAATATCCAGGCTTTCAACTCGTGCCGGTCAATAAATTCATCCTTATTCAGATCCATCATCTTGACCAATATCAGCAGGCGCCTCTTCGATTCCTCGGGGCTGAGTGTATCGAATTCCTGTGCCTCCTTGGTATTGCCTGGCGGTTAATGTTATATAGAAATACTTGAACATAAGCGTGAATATGGAAATGGAACATAAAGCAGAAGCAATGCCACGCTGATGTGGTGCTTTCAAAATGCGAATATTATGGTTTTTAGTGCGTGCACTGAGCGAAAAATTGGTGTGGTATGTATAAAGGAGAATTAAATAAGACAATGTAAGGGAAAAGGTTTGGAAAATAACTCATTTAGGTTGGTTTTAATTCGTTTATTTGATGGAAATAACTTTTACGGGTTTCCTCTAAGTCTTTTTATATTCTTGTTAGGAAAAATAATGATTATACTATTTCAAGGAACATTTTTAACCCTTTTCATGAAAGTTAAACAGAACTAGACTATTTAAAATGATAAATTTATAGATTTTGCTAATTTCCTAGCATACACAATTCTTGGTAGCATATTCTATTGATGTTTTAATGATTTTTCCATGTGCAGAGCCACAAAAATAAACCGCAGGAAGGTAAACAAATGGATTGCCTCAGCATACACTGCCAAGAATGTGTAGATTATTAAAAAATGTGAAAAATAATAGGCAAAAGTTAAGTAAGAATGATTCCTCTTATTCTTATTCAGGATAAATTCAAGTATTGAAATCAAATATAAAGCAATAACAGTATTTTTTTATATTTATTCCCCAAGGATAAACATATAACTTAATTAAAAACCATATAGATTTCCTCTCAGTGCACTTCAATTAAATGAATATTTTATGTAGAATTTTTATCTCTCTACGAATTCTTTTGTTTTTGCTGGGCGTTGACTCACCAATGATGGCCTCGTGATCGAACTCCACATTGTGCTCCCCCTCCTCGCCATGATGATGGGCATCCCTGGGGGCATAGATGCCGTCCTTTACCCGCTCCTTGCTGAGATGCTTCTCATGCTTGTGCGTGGCCACTGCTCCAAAGGCGGGCATTGGTCCCACGGCGGCCAGGAAGGCGATGGCGCACAGCGCTATTGGGATGAGTGGCAGATTCCTAGACATTCCTACTTTGTGAATTGATTATGCCGAGCGGCGTGCCGTGTTCCGTTCGCCGTTCCCTCCGGTTACCTTCTGATTTTTCTCGTTTTTATTTTGTTGGCAGCGGCGCGCAGCTTCTTCTCGAGATCTCACATACACACACACACAACAAGCACTCGTCGAGTGGGGCAGCGGAAACGCTGGCTGGGAGCGGGGTGCGGGTCGGCACACGTAATAGCCGAAAATCACAATGAACTCGGTTCACCTTTCGCCAGGCGGCTGCTGAAATATGCAAATGTCATTCGAAAGACTCTTTTTCGAAATTTGAATACTCACCGCAGCAGCACTCTCTTCTGACAGCTGTTGGCTTCGTTTACAGCTCTTGTAGACCAGTAAATAAAGCTATTATTCTTGAAGGGTTTCCTGTGAGTGATAGATGTATCTGGCTTGTATTTAATTTAATTCAGAAGGTTTGCTAATATTATTTAATTCTACACAAAAATTCATTTATTTACGCGTTCTGTATGACCGCCCGACCAGCCTCTAAAAAATGCCACAAAACCCCTCAGAAATATACTAAATAAAAAACCCTGAGGAATATACCGCAAAGAAACCTTTCCAACACTGGACACGGGCTGAGCAAAACTTACCAACACGTTCGCGCACAGCTTGCAAAATTTGTTAAAACAAAAGAAAATTAACAATAAATAAAGTACTTAGCACTTTAATTGCTGCCAGAGCACAAAGTGCAATTGGACGGTAGAGGAAACATCAAAGTCAGCAGCTCAGGTGAGTTATCACAGCCAACCTGGCAGCAGGTGCTCCAAAGGGGAGCAGGGGAAACGGAATAACGAAAACATCTAGAAAAAAAAAACACAGCCAAAAGATGATTAAATTCAAATGACATCATTTTGCGACAGCTGTGTGGCATAAACCTCGTTTGAGTCCGCGCGTTTATTTATTTAGAAATTTGATCATAATTCAACGTTCATTTTGTGTGCCCAAACACGCAAAGGACACTTCAAATGGCTCTGTGTGTATTTTTGGGTGTGCGATGTGCGCCAGTGTGTGTGTGTGTGTTTCCAGGCTTCCCTGTTTGCGTGCGTGTGTGTGTGTGTGTAGGAGTTGTTGACCGGCTTGGTTGCTGGGTTTTATTATTATTTCGCTGGGCGCCGAGCCACAAAAATACTTGCTCATTAGTCGACCGGCCAGTAATTATAGCCCCTGACTAAAGCTTGGCATGCAACTGGTCGCGGGGGTTGCGATTAGCCCTGAGTGCGAGTGAGAAAGAGCGCTGTGGAGGCGCTAAGCTCTGGGTGTCATCAATGGAAGGCCCAGTGGGGCTCTTGGGGGTTTATATTTTTGGAATTTCCAAAGGTAATTGCTTCCTGTATTACTTTTTTCAAATTGAATTATTTTTTCAAGCATATTTTGTATTATAATTGATTAGAAAAATGTTTAAAAATAATATCCTAAACTTTATGGCGCCAGAAAGTAGGCAACGCTTTGAGCGCCAGCTTTCTAATGGTCGGGAACCTCTTATATTAGCGTTGTTTTCTTTTAAAATAAATTATTTTCATTAAAAGCAAAAGCCAGAAATATATACTAAATACTGTTTAACAAAAGTAAACAAAAAAAAGATAAATAAAAATGAAATTCTATTTAAAAAACATGAATTATCAAATTAAACCTGTATCAAAAAAGCCTATTTATAACCTGAAATTGCAAAACCTAAAGTTTTATATTTTAACTTTTAAATTTTGGTGTCTATTTTCTAACTAAATGTTTATTTTGTATCTTAACAGTAAAATAAATTAAAAAAAAAAACAAATTTTACATTAAATTTTTACAAAATATGAATTGCTAATAAATACTAATAATTAATAAATAATAAATAAAATTGATTAAGTAACTGTTATAAAATAAACATTAAAAAAAGCTTAAAATATTCGATGCCCTTTTTTTGAAGATCCGATGATAACCCATCGAAATACCTTATAAATCTCAGCTTGAAAGCCTAATATTGTTTATATAATAAGTATTGGCAAAGATTTATTTACGTTAGATAAAGTAAAAACGATTTTGTTCAGTAAACCTCATATCGCTTTAATTTAATGCCTTCAGATAAACTTCAAAGTATTATTCAAGTTCAATTATTCCGAGTTCAAACTTGAATTGGTAGAGAGAGAGCTATGTCTTTTATATTACCAATTAAATCAGATACAAAATGCCTCCCAAAATTGTACCCCTTTTCAACGCTTTTCCTTGTCCCCGTCCCTGGTTCTCACATATCGCATTGATGATTGTCCTGGCCGAATGCGTCACTTTGTCATTTGGGTATCTGCCACCTTATACTGTAGTAGGCTAATCCAATAAAAAGCTGCTAACCATTTCAGAGAGCTAACTACGCTGCGCGACGCCTATAAATAATAAGCACAACAGCAATAGTAAAAGCAACAGCAAGAGCCAAGAGCCAAGAGCTACAGCCAAAGCCAAAGCCAAAAGCCATCGTCAGCTGGGAAAACCTCGAAACCAAATTCGGTTTCGGTTTCGGTTTCAGTCGTGAGCCAACCTTCAGCAGCTCCGTTAGCTCGAGAGAGCGGGCTTTTCCAGTTTCGTTTTTGCGCGCGTATATATACATACATATATCTTTTGTTTTGTCACTTACACTTATCTTACTTACTTTCCGTTGGCACGCCCGCGCTAATTAATCGTCAGATCAGCAGCAGAAATCAGGCCAAATGCCGTACATTATCATACGGGGGAACTTAGCCTCCTACAGCCACAAGTATCCATGGCGAGTGCTCGTCTCGGGATTGAAAGGTAAATGCCAACCACATCCATCCACCTGTCCCTGGGTTATCTGGCTCTCGTAGATTTGCCGTTTTGTTTTCGTTCCGCCTTTATTTATTTTTTGTGTGTCGTATCTTTACTATTGCGACACAATTAATTTCGAGAGCGCTCAGATACAAAGCACACACAGCTACAGATACAGATACACAGATCCACATCCACAGCACGCTATCTTTTTTTAAGCGTTAGTTTTCGGTCGTTTCCACTTTGCACCACAAAAACAAAAAACAACTTGCTGAATGGTTAGACAGTGGCGGCGAGGAAAACACTAGCAGGAAGGCTTCTTTCTTACAATTTTCTTTGATTTTTAGGTTTGTATATTTTTGTTTATATATTATTTAAGCTAAGCTTTCGTTGCATGTTATTTTTACTGAAGCTCAGCCACACTCATACCTATTGCGGCCTCCACTGTATGAAGCTTGGTGCTTCTTCGCATCAATTTAACACTATAAAAATATTTTTGAATGGCAAGACAGTAAAGGTCGAGCGCAGTGAGCATGCATGCCTTGTATGTATATAATATTCTTAATACATATGAAAAATTAATATAAAATAAAGCCTTTTTAATGGTACTATTATAAAAAAAACATCCAATTTTTTATTTAAATAAATTTACTAAATAAAATTACATATTGTTAATGATATGATATGATATGAAACCCTTGACAAATTATAGAGAAAAGGTTATATTGAAATTACAGATCATTTAAAAAGTGCCTTTATTGTTTTACATACTTATTGATAATTTAAAAATAGAAAACAACTGAACCTCAAAATCCCCCTATGAAATTGTATAATGGATATGCCCTTAAAATTCTTTACTTCAGATATAAGATGTGATTATATGTTGTAAATACTTATTATACCTTCAAAACCCAAAATTTACAAACCAAAATGAAATCAGATATCTTTAGTTAAATATATTCTTTGATAAACCCTTAAAAACGTGAAAAACATTTATTTAAATCTGTTCGCTAACCTGATTTCCCAGAAATACTTCCGTAAATCAATATATACTTCTTACCTAATTACCCCAGAGCAGTGGCTTAATTTCACATCCCCTACTTCCATTGCGCCATATTTTTAGCACTTTACCTGAGTTTATTTTCTCCAACACATCAACAGCTGCTCCTTAATTGCATGCCACTTGCCCCGCACTTTTTTGCCGACCGCCACTGTGGCGAAGCTCTGCTCCCACAGACGAGGTCGTCGTCGTCAGTTTCGTTTTGTTTTTCGCTGCGTGCAGTTCAGTTCACTTCGGAGACCGGGTCTGAAGTTGATGCACACACACACATACCCGTACGTACACCGCACATACTTTTACTATATACTATATCTTTACTCGATTCGGCTGCATCTACATACTATTTATGGTACTTTTATCTGTTCTGGGCACCCAGAAGTCATTGCACTTTGTTGGGAACGGGAGAAACTCCCATTTTTGTTTGGTTTTTCTTTTTATTATGAAACACAGCAGGCAGTCAATATTTTTTTGACTTGTTTTTCTTGCTTAATTAGCACACTCACATTGACACAAGACAATGGCAATGGGCATGGGCTGACTCTGACACTGACGTCATCGTCCAAGCCATGTTATCTTTTGTTTGCGCTCAGTTTAAACATTTACCAACCGACACCATAAACGAAAAGGAAAGCCATTTCCCAGAAAAGAAAAAAAAGAGTAATAATATACACCCGTGATAACATATTGCCATGTCCAACCCGTAAATGTACTTTCAGCTGACGACATCGAGCAGTTGAACAAGTTCTCTTGCGGCGGCTACAGTGACGAGTCCACCATCGTCTACCTAGTGCATCCCTGTCGCATTCTGTCGGCGCTAGAAGTGAGTAACTTTTAAGATATTAGAAAGAATAATATGTTATCTTATCTACACATTCCTGGGTAGGTATTTTCAGTAGCTATTGATTTATCTTATCTTTGAACGGATAGAAAATCTTTACTTATGATCGATTGGGTATTTGCTGAGTTATTTATTTGATATTTGACTATTCAGATTATATCAGACTTCTTAACAATTGATAGTCTCTAGATTAATTATAATTTTTGTCATTTCTATTCGAATTTATCTATGAAATTAGAACCGGTCTTAGTAAAAAAGAGATAATCAATGACTGCTTATAATTTATTTGTACGCTGTAAACTTAATTGTATAGAACTAAGCTTCAGGATGGATATCAGCCATACTTTTCTTTCCAAAAATCATATAAAAAACTGCTTTCTTGAACAAACTATACGTTGAATAATAACTTTATATTGTTATTGAAAGAGTGTAACACGAAAAGCTTAACTGAGAATGCTCAAAACGAAGAGGAACCTTTTTACTAAGAATCTAAAGTTTAAATACAAAGTAAACCAGATAAAAGGGCATATATTGCAAGAACTATTAAGTTTCTGTGATAATTGTCAGTTGAGATACCAATTTATACCACTATCCTAAGTAACCCCTGTTATCCTTTACCCTAAACCCCACCTAGATAATTCAACTAATGGCTTAATGGCTTTCCCAAGTGACTCATGAATTTTTCCAACTCTCCTTCGCCTTGCAGATTTTGGGTTTTCGCGTAGTGGCCAGCTCATCGACGGCCGTGAAGCAGGACTACAACGAGTATATGTGGACGATGCGCAAGGAGTTCGATGAGCCAGAACCCTTGGAAACCGAGTCCGTGGTACGCGAGAATCTGTCCAATATTGGCCGCGAGGCAGCCAGCTTAGGCAACTATCACAAGGTGGATTTGCCGGAATAAGAGCCAACGCCAAAAAGCCAGAAAAACAACCAACGAACTCTACTATAATTTCGTGTGTGTGTGTGTTTATTGATTGTGTGTAGTGTCTGTGCGCGTGTGTGTGTGTGTGAAATAAGTGTGTGCGTGCGTGCCTATCGAGGAGAAAAAACTATAGCAACCTAGGGAATACTGTTCCAAAACATATACTCTGAGCGAAGAGGGCGACCCAGGAGGAGTCCCAGCAGACAAACGAACTATGAGTGAGGGCGTGACCGGGCTGAAGGAGTCTCTGAATCTCAACAGCGATCTACAGCCGGTTGTGTCCGCGTCATCGACTGGTTCCCTAAACGCTGCCACAGCCGCTGCTGCCGCCTCTGCCGCCGCCGCCGCTGCTGCTGCTGCCTCTTGTCAGGCCAATGTGGTGACCATTCCCGTGCCCATACTGCAATCGGAGGGTAACTTCGCCTACATCACCGTCAAGGGATCCCTGCACGATTACACCTGCACCGTTTTTGGACTGAATCAGGCGGAAGTTCAGGCCCTGTCCAAGCGCTTCGAGAGCGGCGTTAAGGCGTGCGTGAATGGTATTATGGTGGCAGTGTCGCCGATGGTTATGCTAAACACTTTGGCCCAGTTGAGCTATAAGGTTGTCTGCAGTTGTGGCGAGGCCGAGATCTGTTGGACCATGCAGCGTGAGGTGTAAGTCGTCGTGTTGGCCGCGATCACACTGTCACTTGGAAATCTGGAAACGAACGGCAAACAAGGCAAGGCAAGGCAAGGAATTCGGCAAAACGCAACGAAACTCGAAACTATCAGCAGGCAAAAATGGATCAGCACAATGCGGACAACTGCAAGTGCCATAAGCAGACGCAGCCGGCACAGCAGACGCTCAGCGACATGGACTTTGATCGCGGCATCTGGAATGCAGGTAAGAAGAAATTCAATTCCTAACTAGTTTTCAGGCACTATAATTGGGCTGGCAGCAGCGCAAGCCCCTTCACGATGTGTTAATTGCTGTAATTATTTGTTTAAATCAACTATCTAATCGATTTTGCAACCCTTCCAGCCATCTATAACGAAGTGGAACGTGTGAGGGAGTTCATCAAGAAGGGTCAGGCCATGGCCCGTGATGACTGCGACTACACGGCTTTGCATTATGCCTCCCGCAATGGCAATGAGCAAATCTGCAAGATTCTGCTCGACGAGGGCAAGGTGGATGTGAATGCAGTGACCAAGGCAGGAGCCACCTCTCTGCATAGAGCAGCCATGATGGGTAATTATGTCTAATTATTTAATACTATCTATATTATTGATAGTGTATCGATAATTAAAGCTAAGATTGATATATAAATCGATATTTGATGCTAAGATTGATATGTTAATCGATATTTAACGATAGCATTGATATATTAATCGATATATGACGCTTAGATTGATCAATTAATCGATATTTACGATAGCATCGATAAATTTATCGATATTTAACGCATAGATTGATATATAAATCAATATTTGACGCAAGGATTGATACATAAATCGATATCGATAACATTGATACATAATAATATTTTGCCCCAGAGCCTAAACATAGTTTAATCTATTATTGTTTAAAATAAATATAAAGAGGGTATTAAAAATTGAGCTGTAACGCTTTTAAAGATGCTTTAAAAATAAAATACTAAATAAATAAAAATACTAATAAATTAAATAAAGTAAATTCTTCAGATATTATTTAGATAATATAAAATTAGCGGTACTATCGAAATAATTAATAATATATTATAAATAATAATAAAAGTACGATATATTCTGATTGTACGATATTTTTAAATTATAATGCGACTTTTTCGATATTTAAAGTTTCGATATATGTATGAAACTTCACGATAATTTTCGATACAATATTGGACACGATATTTTTATAGATATAATCATATAATTTTCCCCTCGATTTATGTACATTCCCAATATCATTCCCCCTTTACAGGCCACCTGGAGATTGTCAAGCTGCTGGTGGACCACAAAGCAAATCTCTTGCTCCAGGATGAGTGCGGACAGACGGTCCTGCATCGTGCTGCGTCGCGTGGCCAGCTGGAGGTGTGTCGCTATCTGCTGCAAAAGGAGCCATCCCTGAAACTGGTCAAGGACAAAAAGGATAAAATTGCATTTGAATACATCATGGAGAACGCCAACGATGACTTCAAGCTCCTGCTGAAGTCCTAGGAGGCGCACGAAGCGGCAGCATAAATGTATTTTCTGTAGGTTATAAGCACTAAAAGTTACATTTTTTCGTTAAAACCTTCTATATATATATATTGTTTATTTGTAGTTTGTCAACAGCTTTTCTTTTCTTTTTATAAAATTGCACTCGATACATGTCGTTGTAAAATTGTGGTTTACAAATTGCATACTTTCCCCGCGTGTGTATGAGAGAGATCGATTGTATATGAAATGTAACCTTAATGTTGGCATAGTCAAATAACCTAGTGCATAATACATCATATGAATATAACCTATATAGACTATATATATACATATACATATGCCTAATAAACATGAAACATGTGCAAGTAATTTAGACAAAAAAGAAGAAAGCAAAAGACGCAGAAATCCCTGTCCTTAAAGTCTTAAGGGGGTATTCTACTGTAGAATTCCGAAAAAATCGAAAATTTTTTTTTTGTATATTTTCAAAGTTT
>JAEIIU010055603.1:27905-38418 GCA_018874675.1 Drosophila baimaii | reverse complement strand
GTAGTGTGATTTTTTTTCGTCCTTTCGCATCCTCCGCAAGGATTTTGCAACCCCTGGAGCAAGTCAGCTGGAGGGGGGGAGAGTTGCGAATTGCGTGTCCTGTGGGTCGTCCAGGTAGCGCGTCCTGTGTGTGTTGCGTGTGTGTAACGGCATTTTTTGTTCTATGCAAATTTTTTTTTCCTTGTTCCCCGATATTAATTTTTTATGCCCCTCGTGCGTGTCCTTATTGTTTTCGTTTGGGTTTCCTTCCTCTGTGTGTTTGATTTTTTTCTTCCCTTTTTTTTGGGTGGTGGCCAAAACCAAGATTTTCCCAAGATACGAGGAAACGCGGAGGGTTTGTGGGGTGGCGTGTATTTTTTTTTTTGTATATTTTTTTTTTAGCTCCTTGTGTCACATGTGTGTGTGTGTGTGAGGCAGGCAAAGGTTTCGGGAGGGAGGAGGCAGGAGGCAGGAGGGTCCTGCAGCCGGCGCAGCTTCGCATTGATTACCGTCGCTTTTTTAATTCAATTCAAACAATGATAAAAAGGAAGACGGTACGGGACAGGACAGGGCAGGACAGGATCCTTCTGGGTGCCTCGAGTTCACCCTAAGACGGGCAATTGTCGTTTGGATTTTTTTTTTTCATCCTTTCTAAAGAAGTTTTTTTTTTTGTTGATAATTTCCTTGTGATATTCACGTTTTTCCTGCGCCAGTTTCGGTTTAAATGAGCAAAATCTCTCACTGGAAATGCATTCGTTTTTAACGGAAAATTTATGGCCCTCACGGAAAGGGTGACCGGTTTTGGTGTCCTTTTCAAGGCATTTGCTCGTTTTTTTTTTTTTTGCTGCTGCGTGTTGCAGATAGAAATCCTTGCGGCTAGGCGGGTTCTTTTTTTCTAGTTTTAATTTATTTATTTTTAAGCAAAAAAATCGTTTGAATAGAATATGGAAATTTGGAAAAGATTGTAACGGCTGTTTTTGGCTTAGTAAAAAAAGCTAAGAGAGTATGGATTTTTTGAACTCAAAAATATATAGAAATGAATGCAGTTGAAATGCAGTTTTTTGTCATAAAAGAAAACCTTCGTTATCTTGACCTGCAAGACCTGTAATGTTCTCTTTGGCATCCTCGCAGGACTCCTTTGTTGTTGTGATTGGATTTGTCATCTTCACGCATCGGTCGGTCAAATCAATCAGTTGCATCTCCCGGCACTTTCCTTGGCCTTTTCCCCATGGATTTTCCTAACCTTTTGGGTTGAGTGGCCCTGGGAGACGTTTTGCTAATTCCCAAAAATAAGGTGAAACACGTCACTCTCTCTTTGCGTCTTGGAAATTATTATTATTTCTGTTGCTTCATCTCTTTTCTTCTCTCTTTTTTTTTGACAATTATTGTTCGAGGTGCTCCTTTTCACGATCATCCAACAACGATGATGAAATGTTGTCGGCGGACGTGGACACAGGTCGCTTTGCTTGCTGAGATACAGAGATACAGCCAGCGATACAGGGGCATCAGATACAGATACAAAACACGCAGCGCTACAGATACAGAGATACAGAGATACACACACAAGAGATACTGGCGAGCTGGAGCTGCGGGGGCGACACAAAGGCCACTAAATAGCTGCACGTTGGCCAGTCGCTCGCATCTTGGACATGCCAAACGATCGAGGATGAGCTGTTCCGGGGGGGAGTAGGGGCAGGGGGTTATCTCCCTGGGGAGCAGGGAGCAGCGTCATCATTGACACGCAGATTGTGCAACTACACAAAGGCGCAGTTCAGTTCGGTTCGGAGTTTGAGTTCGAGTTTGGGTTTGGTTTTGGACCCACAAATGTCCCAGGCACTTGAAAAAAAGTATATCCAGCAGATTGTTCTATAAGTTGGTTAATTTTTAAGTTTTATTTGTGTTTTAAAATATTAAAAAACACTTCAAGTTACGCAGTTTAACTTGCAGAAAAATAGAATTCAAATATATAATTGATTTCATATGAAAAATAAATCATTTAAATAGGTAAAAAAGCTTTATGTATATTTCTTTTATAAAAAAGTAAATCCAGCAGCATTAAAAAAAGTAAAGCCAGCAGATTGTCCTATAACTTGGTTAATTTTTAAGTTTTATTTGTGTTTAAAAATATTAAAAAACACTTGAAATTATGTAGTTAAATTGGCAGAAAATAGATTTTAAATATATAATTAATTTCATATGAAAAATAAATCATAAAAAATAGGTAAAAGAGCTTTATGTATATTTCTTTTATAAAAAATTAAATCCAGCAGCATTAAAAAAAGTATATCCAGCAGATTGTCCTATAACTTGGTTAATTTTTTAGTTTTATTTATATTTTAAAATACTAAAAAACACTTCAAGTTACGCAGTTTAACTTGCAGAAAATAGATTTCAAATATATAATTGATTTCATATGAAAAATAAATCATTTATATAGGTAAAAGAGCTTTATTTCTCTTGTTTTATAAATAATGAAATATTTTATTATATCTCCCTATACTATAAATTTGTTAATTTTGAAGTTTTATTTATATTTTAAAATATTAAAAAAGCCTTGAAATGGTGAAGCATAAGTTACAATAAACAGAATTTACATAAAACATTTATTTCATATGAAAAATAAATCTTGAAAATTGCTAAAAGAGTTTTATTTCTCTTTCTTTTCTTTTATAAATAATTAAATATTTTATTACACTTCCCTATACTTTCTTTTTCTCTCTCTGCAGCCACTCAGTGAGAACTTTCTTTCGCCTTCGCGTCAGGTAATGAAAATAGGAAAATAAGCTGGTCTCGGGAGTCCGGAGGAGTGTATGACGACAATTACTCAAGTGACATCTCCATCAGCCAACGGAGATCTGGCGGCCAGACGTGGACTTGGACGTGGACTTGGCGGGCTGGCTGGCTGACTGACTTGGTGTGGACTTGGACTCGCGGACGTGCCCATCTTTTTGGCCTCGACTTGGGCCATCAGGCAGCTGTAGGTGTTGCCCCATTTCGGTGTTTTTTTTTTTTTGTATTTTTGTAGCCGCAGCATTCGGCCTCAATGCGGTTGTTCCCTTCGTACGTGTCTCGCATATTGAATGGCCATGGCTAGCTATATCTATATATCCACAGCCACATCCATTTTCACAAAAAAAAAAAAAAATAGAAACAAGAGAGGGAGAGGGGGAGAAGCAGAGGAGCTTCCACGGTGAATCGATATTTATGGAGTAATCAGTGACATCGATTTATGCGATGGCCAAAGATGGCAAAGTCTGCCGAGATTGAGGTCTTTTTTTTCAATCGAGAGTTATACCCTTTACCAAAGTTTATTTTTTGAAATAAAAAAAAAAGACTACAGAAAAACCTATAAGATTTAAAGGAAAAGAAAACCATTAAATGTTAGCAAGTAAATTTTGTACAAGTTAAAATGGAAAAGTATTCCTTTTGTTTAGAAAATAATCCAACTTTAAATAGTATTTTTGTAAACATATTTAATTTAATGGAATTAATAATAGAAAATTAACTTAATGATAAACATTTAAAGCTTTAAACTTTAGTAAAAAATTATGATATATAAATGTATATATATCCAAGGAGATATTCCCAGATTCCCAAGAAGTAAGAGTCACTAGAACGCGCCATATGGCAACCCTTGACATTATCCTTTTTGTATCCCTGCGCCGCATCTAGTACTAATGGGCGTGTCATTGCCTGCAAAACACCCAAAAAATATACAACAAAATACCAATACAAATAGTCACATCCTGGTGATCCTGCGATGATTTATATGCAATAAAATCGAGAGAAGGAGGAGGACAACAGGAGCACAGGATAATAAACACCGGCACACACACCGACACACACAGCCACACAGATGATGTGCCAACCTGACTGACCATTTCAAAGGACAATGGGAATAGCGGAATAACAGGACAACGCCCACAGAATACGGATTGCCACCAGTCACAACAATAATAAAAACAACAGGCAGGCAGGCAGGCGGACAGGACACATAGGACACGCACAGCACCAGCACCAGTCGTAATCATAAATAAATTGCACACAAATTGTGGAAAAGGACCTGGCTGTGTGATCAAACTGCAGAGGCCGACAGGAGGAGTTGGAGGAGGAGGGGGTTTAAGCCAGAAGCATCCTGCGACAAGTGGCGCCTGGGGAGGCTCCGTTTCGAGTTATTTCCAATCAAATACAATAAAATCAAATCTTTGGGACATTATACACAAAATAAACTAGATATTTAACCAGTCATACAACCATAATAACACTTAATAAACAACAGGCTAAGATATTTATAAGAGAAAGTTAAGGAAAAAGCGAGAGAAAGGTTCAGGAAAATATATATAATATATTTAAATTATTTGCTTTAAATATTTAAAACTTCCAAAGCCCTAACCCTCTTAATTGAATTTAAAATCTGAAACAACAACCAAAAAACCCATTAATCAAATTTATTTTGCAACGATAGGCAATTGCTTATCGACATCGACATCGACATCGCCCATCGCTTGCAATGTGGCTGCATATCGAATTGCTGATGCCACACACAATCTGATCTGATGCATTATTGTGTCAGGCAGGCCAAGCTGCGAATGCATGCGGGCACCAAAGGGTTAAAAATTATCTAAGCTAATTTCGGTTTTACAATTTAATTTGTTTGAATTTCCACATGTCCCGCATATAAACGAATTTATTAGCAACGCGCGCGCATGCGTTTCGCCCTCTTTTTTTTGGGGTATTTAGTTAACAATTTTCGGGGTCTCTTGGGCTTGGCCGAAGGTCCACGGGGTCTTATCTTATGGATGATTCAGTCAAGGTAAGGCCTCCGGAATTGGGTCACAATATATAGACGCAAAACTGGGCCCCAAAAAAAAAAACTAAAACCAAAAAAGAAAGAAAGAAAGAAAGATATATACTACATACGAGACACTGTCATGCGTGAATGGGGCGGGTGGTGGTACTCACTTCCGGCCTCTTTTTTCTTACCCATAATAAAACTCACAGTTTGAACTCATATTTCACGGCTGATTGGGGAGGAAAATGCAGTTAGAAAAAGAGTGTGCACAGTAAGGAAAATCTATAAGAACTTTTAAGGAAGTATCGTATGTTTTTATATTCAATTTAAATAGAAAAAAAAATAGAAAAAATAAAAAAAATAAAAAAAATAAACCCCATAAACTTCTATGTTTTAAATGCTTTTCTATATTATTTTGGCAACCCTTTTTAACCTTTAATTTATTTAAATAATAACTAATACTATATGTTACTCAATATTCCCCTTAAAATCCAATTTTATTTCAACTAAAAAGTTAAAAAAAATATAGTGAAAAAAAGCCCAGACTAAGCCCTGTCTAAATTTGGCATTAATTGCTTTGGAAAATGTCTCTTTCCAGGGGGATGGGGGGGAGTGGGAGCTGAAATAAGATTGCAGGGTCAGGGGCGCCCACCAAAAAAGGGGCATGCAACGGGGGAGTGCTCGTGCAGTTTGCAAGTTCCAATTCCAGGTCTGCGCCGTCTCCATCGTCGTCGTCGTCGTCTTGAGGACAATAAAAGTTCGTGAGAACTTGATGCTTATCGAACTGAACTTGCAGACAATGCCGCCGCTCTCTGTGGGCAGTGGGGATCCACTTGCGGAAAATGCCCAGGAAAAATGGCTAGAGGTGGGTATTTTCCATGGCTTTGATTAGCCTGAAATGGATCAAAATCGGAGAGCAGAATTTCCCACAGTCGAATGTCGAATGTCGTTGTCGTTGTCGTCGTGGAGACACAGCTGCTCTGCTTCTAGGCCTTCTAGCCATAAAGGATTTCTGCACACACACTCGCACACTCGCACACCTCTTTCACGTGACAGAGTCCTGCTTAATCCTTTTTCTCACGCACCAAAAAATCGAAAATACCTTCAATAAAAAGAGAGCGGCTTGGTTCTCAAGCATCCTTCTTCGATCTCTCTCCCCGATGACATGTCGCAAAAATATCGGACAGCCCACAAAATGCGCACTCATTGTGTGTCCTGGCGATTTTGCGCTACAACTGCCCCTGTTCCTGTTGGTCCCCTCGTCCTTGTCCTGCCCTACTCTCCACACACTCTCCCTATTTTATTTGTATTTTTGTATTTTTTCGCATCCAGGTAGCGAAGGCTAGCAATCATCATCATTATGATCGGTGCTCCTGCATCTGCATCCTCATTGCGATGCCCAGCAACAACAATGGCAACAAATCCGAATCACGATCAATTCAATTACCAAACTCCCCAAGCAGGACGATGGCAGGATCATCGTGGCCAGAGAGGAGCCACGTCACCTGCTCGCCTTTCCCATGACAACCGCTGAGTTTTCTTTTCTATTTTTTTTTTTTTTTGGCAACCTTGCCACTTTCCGCGGACACTCTACACGGCGAGAAATGCTCACACCATGAGTATCTTAATTTCTAAGGAATATATATATTTTTCTATATTAATTACACTCATTTTTCTTAACGTGTAGGGGCAGCTAGCTAATCAAGTGGCAGCCGGGGCAGGCGGACATTGTCCCAAGGATCTTTTCGCATTTACCAGCGATGCTGCATTGTCTCTCTGTCCCTCTCTGCGTCTTTTCTGCTGAAATCTGAAGCGGCCAACAAGTGTCCCGGGCATCCTCCTCAGGATGCAGGGCAGGACTCTGAATTCAGAGGCCAACAAAAATTTCGGAACACAGGAGGACACAGGACTCCTGCATATGCGCTTAGTGTAATGGGATAAGCTGGAAGGCTAGGCTGGCATCCCTTCTCTCCCTTCTCTTGGCAAGTGCGCGATAATGAAATTTTATACTTGTACATTTTTTTCGGATGGTATTTTGCTTGGAAAATTGTGGGAAAATCTCAGTTAATCCCCGTTTCCCNGCGTCTGAATGAATTGTGTTCGATCGATTGCAGGTGCAGGCCCCATTGTTCCGAAGGGCTGAGCCGGAATTTTTACTGGTCTCGATTTGCACAATTGCAAATTGAGGAGCGAGGATCGATTTTTTGGGGGGTTTCCTGCCATCGATTTTTGGGCTATTATTTATGAATTTTTTTACTAGTTTTTTAAGCACTTAAAAATATATATTTAGAGTATAAACTGATTTGGGAAAGTACCTTAAGATTAAGAGGAATTAATCAATAATCATTGACTATTTAAAGCATTTTTATACAGATTAAAAGACTTGTGTTATCTGTTTCCCTGATTAATCAGTTAATCCCTAAGGTATTAATATATATTTCTAAGCAAACGATCAATTCATCATTTAAATACAGATTTAAAGACTTGTGTTATCTGTTTCCCTGTTCTGATTAATCAGTTAATCTCTAAGCTATTTATATATATTTCTAAGCAAACCAATCAATTAATCTTTAAGCCCCAATTCCTGACTGCCTACTCACTGCTGGCTGGGATCACAGTTCCGGCTCTTGGACCCAACTCCAGGTGGCCTGGGAACCTTTGGGGGCCACCATTACCGTTAGACTCACCTGCAAAGAGAAAAAAAACGCCGAGGCGCATAAATTATTAATTAAGAAGAGGCACCACTATAGGGTTTCGTACAAACTAAAAATTAAATAGAAGCTGAAGAGAGCAAAAAAAAAAAAAAGCGGATTCCAGTGCAAATAAATTAGCGAAGCGGAGAGGTGGGAAAAGCGTTTCCCATTCCCCCTACCCTCGACCACGTGTGGCACACGCAAGAACCGTTCTTTCCACCCACACCCAGCACACACACCCAGCACACACACCCAGAGAGAGAGATAGTAATATATGGTCTTAACCCAGCTAAGACGGTGACCAGTAATGACCCCACACCGTTCGTTCGTTCGTTCGTTCATGTGAATGGGGAATTTTTCACACTGCACTTGAGTCTTGATCTGCGGAAGACAAAAGAAGTTCGCATAACTGGAATTAAAGCAGCGCCAGCGGTAACTGCAACTTGCTGCTTGCTGCTTGCAACGTGCAACTGCTGCACACTTTCCTGGGCTCGTGGGTAGCGCATGTGCTAAATGGGCCACAAGGGGCGACTCCTCCTCATCCTCCACCTCCACCTCCAGCTGCTGCTGCTCGCATGCAATCGAAGTGGACAACTCCAGCGCCAAGTCAGTCACCCCGAACAAAAAAAAAAATAACAAAAATAACAAAAATAAAATAAAATAAAAATAAAGAGGAGCTTGAAGCTTGAAGCTAAAGCTGGAGCTGGAGCTGGAGCTGGAGCTGTGTGCCCCATCAGCGGAGACAATGGTGGGAATATTCTCATATTAAGAAATCGCGCGATCTTCAGCGCCAGATGTGTCCGTGTCCGTGTCCGTGTCGGTGTCCGCGTCCATGTCCGCAAGTGTGTGTTTGTATTTAGTGCAACGCCAGGTCAGTACACCACCCAACTCCCAGCTCCACCCTTTCGCCCCCGCAGCAGCACCAGGCACTGCAAGAAATTCTGCAGAAATAAGCCTACAACTTTGTTTAATTTTTAATTTCAATACAATTTTGTTTATTACTTTAAGTTGTTATAAATATTTAAATAAATATATATTCGATTAGTCCGCTATTCTGTGTATCTATCTTAATTTAATTGTACTCAAAACATATATTTGAAAAGCACACAAGCAGCCTTTACAAAGGCCCGCTTATGCGCCATAGTGCATGCATCCCATATTAAGTTTATTGCAGTCTTGCCTCAATATCGTAGGAGTTTCGTGGGTCAAATGTTCAGTTTTAATGTATATTATCTATAGGAAAGCAAGGCCAGAGAATGCCAGCCCAAAAGCCTTTAAAAAACTTGACAGAATGTAAGAAATATAGAAATACTTTTAGGCTTTTCCAGCGATCTCTCTGCTAAAAAAGCTAGCTCTATATTTAAGACTTTATAAATAAAATATATGTATTATATTTCAGTGTACAAAATGCAGCAGCAACAAATGTTCATGGCAAATTCGCAACGTGTCGTGGTCGTGCCTCCGTTGTCATGTCCGAGAGTGTAACAAAGACCTCGACTGAATATCCCCCAATGCCAAGCGAAAAGCCAGCCGCCCACGCCTCCTTCCCCTCCTAGCCGCTGTACCGCCTTACCGCCACCGGTACCCTTTTCCTTTGCAGCAACAACAATAATTGCATTACACATAAAAATAAATTGTAATGAACTAAAGGAAGAGACAGCAGCAGCGGCAGCAATGTGAAAATCGATGCGGAAGCAGCAGAAAAGGGCAACACAGGCAGCAGCTACTTTGTTTTTGCTATGGCTATTGTTGTTGTTGTGCTTTTGGCACAGGAATTTCCTCCAATTCGTCTAACTGTAATTTTGGAGCCACTCTACCGCTGTCCCTCTACCTGTTTACCTGTTTTAAATATATTTAAATAACACGCCATCAACATGAGCAACAGAAAATATACGAAAACTAGAGGCTGGAGTTTTCCCCCTCAGAAGGGAGTTCTAGTTGCCAAGATTTAAGTAAAGCTTCAAGTTATATTTATAGTAATTTAGTAGCAGCAAAACAAGGATCCAAACTTTGGCTATTCATAAAGTTGTCAAAGGGAAGTCCTGCCACAAAATACATATACACATGCATGCCTGCCACATTGAACTAAAGACGAGTGTGGGTGCTCGTTGTTCGGCGGACAATTAATTAGCCATGATTCTCACGACCTCAAATTAAGAGAAAAGCCATAACAAATACTAAATGGAGGAAAGCCCGATGAATACCAGAAGCAACAGAGCCAGAGCCAGAGCCAGAGCTGGAGCTGGAGCCTTTAGCAACATTGAAACACAATTGGACAATGGACAGACATTGGACAATGCAATGGCCCTCAGTTAGCTGAGGTTTTAAGACTTTTCGGGGACGAGTTGCAAGTTGCTACACTGCAAAAATAATCCAGATAGGATTTATTCATTTAAAAAATGTAAAGAAACAAGAAAAATATCGAATTCTATCAAAAATATCGATATATCATTACTATAGTGTTCCATAAAAAATAGTTTAACAGATATTTAATGTTCTCAGGCTTAAAAATCCAATAGTACATGAAACACTATAGAGGCAACAGAGGTAATTCAATCTTTCTAGGTCAACTTATCGAAATTTATCGATATATTATCGATATAGGATTACTACAGTTTTCTTAAAATGTATTCAAGTTTCAAAATTAAAAAAAAATCAAATTAAATTAAATTAAATTAAATCTCTACACATTAAAATACAGTATAAAAAATATATATAAAGAAATTCCCATAACTTATATGATTTATCGAAATGTTATCGATATTTTGTGAGCTTTCCTCTGACAAGATCCCCTCAAGAACCTGCTCCTTAACCCTTTCATATGGAAAAAACAAATAAGACTTTCCACCTAAGTATTTGTTACAGTGTACCTGCAAGCGCCAGGCTTTGTGGGGTTTTTGGGGATTTTTCTTAAAGTTTTTTTTTCTTTTTCTTTTTTGGGAATGTCATGGGGTTTTTGTAGGCGGCGGGCATGTTGCTAGATCTGATTTAAAGCGAAATTAGGAATAATGGCCATGGCCACATACACTACGTGTACACTCGAAAAAAA
>JAEIIU010055603.1:0-20698 GCA_018874675.1 Drosophila baimaii | reverse complement strand
GAATAATGAGACAATTTTAATAATTTATAGACAACTTTCGGTTAACCGCAATAGGCTGAGGGATGCCGGAGAGTGGAGAGCGGACTCCCAACTCCCCAAGACAATGGAGGATTCCCTCACCGCAGCAGGCCCCCTTAGAGTTCGATGATCTTCAACTCGGATATATCTGTATATATATATCTGAATGTATATAGTAGATAGGGTTTCTCTCTCTCTCTCACTGTGGAGTCCATCGTTAGCCGTGATAACAAATCGCGATTGGCATCGCTTCCGATCGATTGCAGGGCCCCCATCTCAGAGACAAAGGTGAGAAAACTTTGGCCCTGACTCTGGCCTGGGGCTTATGGAGGAGTCTATGGGCCACAGTCTGGCGGCACTGAGAGAAATGTTTAATACAAAAAGAAGGGTACCAAGAAAGTCAAGAAAATCTTATTAAAGTTAATATTAATCAGAGTTTTCTTTATTTCTAATTAATTCCCTTTTAATTTCTTATTTTCTTATTTTAAAACCCTTCTTTTTTTGCAGTGCCTGCCGTCTGGACCAACTCATTCATTCATTCATTCATTCATTCATTCGCCATTCATTCATTGACCGCAAGACCCGCAGGCCGCAGTCCGGGCCCCATATAGCCCATCGTTTGTAATTGTATCTGTCGCAGCAATAAGTCAAAGTTGTCCAAAGTCTGGGGAGCTGGAAGTATCGGGAAGTCTCGGGAGTTGGGAAGCTGGTAGCCGGGAGTCTGGAGTGCCTGCCCATGGGCCCATGGGTTAAGACGTGTGGAACGTGTGGAACCCCCAATGGCACCCGGCCCGCGGCTCGGTTACATTTCGGTTACACGATCCCCGTCCATCGATTTGCCTCCTGGTATTGTTTTATGGCTTGGCTATTAGCCCGCGCCGAAGAGCTAATCTCCGCCAGCCGCAGGTCGAGAGTGGTCGGTCAGGAGTGGTTCCGTCTTCCATCTCCCCATATCCCGTCTCCCGTTTGCCGGCAATTAAATGGCTTCCATTGGGGGCACGGGTGACGGCACAGGTGAGAAGAGAGTGTTGGCCATTTATTTATAGGTTGTCTTGCGGTTAGGGTGTTGGCTTTTTATTGATTTCCTTCTTCATCTTCTGGCCAAAAGGGATGCCTGTGCTTCAGGTAATTGAATGGTATATATATCCCATATATATCCCATATATATATATATATATATATATATATCTGTGCTATAAATGAAATAGACTTTCCTCGGCAAAACTCTCTCAAAAGGGGCGGAGTCTTAGTCTTAGAAACTGGACACATACTGTATGTATGTATGTATGTATGACAACACTCATACGCCCCTTTGTCCAATCGTCCAATCGTCCAGTTGGGCTCCCATTTCCACCCTCCTCCCCCTTACAAGGGCGGCCACATCCCTTGTGGACACAGCAGCAGCAGGCAGCAGGCTCTGGCCAAAATCAATAGCGCCCCGAATGTCGGGTTATATAGTATGGGTGTGTGTGTGTGTGTGTGTAGTGTGTGTGTGTGGGGGTTTTTTGGGGGCTGTTTCCTGTACGTTTCCAACACGAACTCAGGCTGTAGCTGAAGCTGTAGCTGTAGCTGAAGTTGAAGTCGAACTCGGACACCCGGATGCGACACTTAAACGATGTGGGGGTTGGCCACCAACAACCAGGAGATAGAAATGGAGATGGAAATGGAGATGGAGTTGGAGTTGGAGATGAAGGAGCTGCCTGCCTGCCTTGCCTGCCTGCCGAGAAACCGAGAAACCCGCCAGGGACAGACGACCGACGGCTCCGGCTGCCGACCAAATGTGGCCGATGACGTTGATAGTACACGTTCCAGCATACATATATGTGTGTGTGTACATGCCCCAAGATACAGATACATATGTGCAGCGCGCAAATCCTTCGCCTTTCGTCGGGATGCGACTCCCCTTTCACTCCCCTTTCACTCCTGCTCCACCTCTCCCTCTCTGTGAGTTCGCTTCGCCTCCCGGGGCAACAATAAAAACTTGAATTTTGTTGATTTTATTTGCTTGCAGCGTTTTTGGAGTGCTAGGAGTTTTTTGGGGGGGGGTATCCACCAGATCTCGGGGGCTATAGGGGCTATTCCACGGTAGCCACGGCTGCCTGGCAACTGTTCCCGGGAATCGACCAACTTGAACTTTATGCGCTGCGGCTGAGTGATTCGTGCCTTCGCCCCACACACACAGACACAGAGAGAAAAGTGGACCTTGGACGTTGTCTGGCGGAGAGACATGGACTCCTTCTCCTGCTTTCAGCTCCCTGCTCCCTGCTCCCTGCTCCATCTCCTACTCCCTACCCCCATCTTCATCTCCATTTCCATTGGCATTGCCATCGCTGAACTCCCCAGCTCTCCTCCATCTGCAGATGACTAGATAGCACGCGTCGTTTTTGCCACTTATTGGACAGTCTCCAGTATCCTGGATGCAGGATACCAAAGACTCAGACGAAGGATGCTATGTATTTGCCCAAAACGAGAGGCAGGAGACCAAGGGGGACTGCTGCTGCTGCTGTGGCATGTAGCTTGTAGCTCCAGACTGCTGACTGCAATTTGGAGAACTTAACCGCAACTGGCAGGACGACGGACCATGGACGAAGGACGAAGGCTGAGGGCACCGCAGGGCAGGACACAAATGGCGAACAAATGAAAGTAGCGAAAATGTTCGACTGGAGCGAATCCGTTGGCTGCATAGACAGAAATTCATGAAACTAATAAAAATAATTTATAAAATATAAAATTTAACTACAATTTATGACTTTTAAATTAAAAAGGACATCCTAAATGATTGTTTATAAGAATGTGATCTATTTAAAGCTCATTCTGAAGTCTTTTTCTGTTTTTTTTAAGTGCACTTTCTGCCTGTACATGTGTACTTCCTGGTCTAGGTCTTAATCCTGCTCCTGTTTCGGTTTCAGTTTCTGTTCCTGCCCCTGCTTCTCCTTGATTTTCAATCTACCAACCAGGGATTTTCTATTTTGTCTATTTTTTTTTTTTTTTAGCAGTTTAACTGGAGGTCAAGAGAGCACCATAAGCCATGAGTGTAGTTGCTGACGCATTATCCTTTTGGTTTCCTGGGGGATCCTGCTTTGTTTTGCAATATTTTCAAGGAATTCTATTCCATTTAATTTGGAGAACCTTTTAGTGATAGGTTTTTAAGGGTTTTTTAGGGTTTTGAGTTCGGAAAACATAATTAAAAGCAGTTTAAATAAAGACCCCAATGAGCACAGATTTTAAGGACTAATTGGGCATACCCTGACTTTCCGTTTGCCTTGAGTCTTAAGCTTGATTTTACCTTATGAATGAAGTTATTTATTTTCGCCTGCTTCTCTTGCCTTTAACCCCCTTCGCAGACCATGTTAACCCACTGTTTATGGTTGGCCTTTTGAGCCAGGCCCAGTCACAGCTGCCATATTCAAATGTGCGGTTTGGCACTCTTCAATTTACAACAACAGTGCCATAAATCACACACACACACACACACACACACACACAGAGTGTGTATATATAGTAGTAGGGTATATGTGGGTTCCTCTCCGCTTGCATTTCCTTACTTACACACAATTGTCTCCTTTCTTTGGCCCATTCACAATGCACAAAAGTGACTCCCCCCCCCCCCAAAAAAAGTGGCTACTGATGATGGTGGTGGTGGGCTCTCTTTCTTTGGCCTTTTGTGAATTGGTGTCCAAGCGTTTTATGTTTCAATTATGCGCAACTTGCGCCCGACAATGGCACTCCCTCTCACTTGGTATCTCTCCCCCTCTCTTTCTTGCCCCCCAAATGAGGCTGTAAAAGGACCAAAAGGACCCTGTCTGTGTGTTTGCTGATGCATAAATTCCCAGCACACACATATGTATGCAGAAAGATGGTAACATCACTCATACGCACGGAAACCAAGGGAAAAAGGCAAGGACAGGACAGGACAGGAAAGGAAAGGAAGCATACCATGTGCAATTTTCCAGCTGAGAACAGGAGAGGCCTTTGCCCTCGAGAGGTCCTTGCAGAGATAGATAGGGGCAGAGAGAGAGAGAGAGTCCTGTCCTGTCCTGTCTTTGGAAAGTGGCCAAGTTGGCAACTGCCCGGGAAGTCCAACTGGGAACTGGGAACTGGGAACTGCGAATTCAATTAGGAACCGCTCGACGTACCGAGGTCAGGGCAACTCACCCCTTTTTTTTAGGGCACTCTTTTTGCGCCTTAAGATCCTTGGGCATGCACAGCAACAAAAATCGAAGACTTAGGCCCTTTTTTAAGACTCCTTAAGGTTAATTATTGCTTGTGCATTGCAGGCAAAGCGTGGTAGGCAAAGCAAGAGAGTGCGAGGTCTACTTTAAATACTCTTTTTATAAAAAATAGACCTAAAACCTAAAAAAAAAATACTTTCAGCCATATCTAGACACGTTTTCTTGCCATGTACGATCTTGTCCAGCTTTAACCCATTTTTTTTTTAACCCTTCTATGGCCACAGCCAGCCAGCCAATCGAGTTGAGAGATTTCAAGCTGTGCCTCACAGCCGCATTCCTTGATAGAAAAAAAAAAACAACAAACTTAAAGATGTAAATTGTNGCATTTATGTTGTTGTTTTTTTATTTACTATTTTTTTGTTGTTGTAATATTTTTTATATGCATTCCAAAATGGCGGCTGCGCGTGTGTGTGTGTGTGTGTAAAGCAAGCTGCGCAATCGCTGGGGAAAAATCGCAGACGATGACGATGCTGTGACCAAGCCCATGAAAGAGAGGGACAGACTGGCAGAGTGGGTGAGAGACAGAGAGAGAGAGAGAGACCGCTGGGCTTGGCCCGAGTTTTAGTTTTTATTTTACTTTTTTTTTTTTTTTGCTTTCCGCTTTGCCTTTAGCTTTATCAAGGTCTGGCCAATCAAAATGTCCAACGACACAGAGACGCACACGCCAAATGAGGAGAAAGAGTGGGCAGATCGGACAGAAAGAGACACACACACACACACACACACAGCGGTGGCGATCGGCAAACACAGACAGAAGACGACGAACGACAGTCGACAGACGACAGACAGGTGTGAAGCAGTCTTAGCTTATTTAGCTTCAGAGAGCCCAGCAGACGACAATAACAAATACCGTAATACCGGGTGGTGGCGGCGGCGGCGGGGGGACAGAGATAACAGAGAAAGAAGAAANGGGGTGAAAAAAAACCTGCTCTTTGTTGTTGTTGTTGTTGCTGCTGCTGCTTTCCCACTGATATTCATTCAATTCGCTTGCCCAATTCGACTCGCCCCGTGTCTCCATCTCGCTCCCGCTCTCGCTAGCCGCCTCTCGCTCGCACACGATCGCCACGAAGACGAACCGAACCGAACCTGGCCGAACAAGCCGAGAGCCCAACCGAACCGAAGCGAACGAAACAAAGCCCCAAAGCGGAGTAAATAAGTTATCAGGCGGATTTGTAACTGGAAACCGAATGAATAAATAAAAGGGGGAGGCGTCAACAGAAAAGCGTAGAGCCAGGCAGAAAAAAGAAAAAACAGAGCAAAGCAAGAGCCAGAGCCAGAGCAAAAAAAAAAACACAAAAAGCAAGAGCCAAGCCAAGCCAAGCCAAGCCATGCCGAGCCGAGCGATAAAAAAAGATCAGAGCGCGTCTTCGGGGATCCCGAGAGACTCGCACACTGAGAGAAAAAAAGCGATTACTGTGAGAGCTCGTTATAATCACATATTGAAAACATTTCAAGAATATATTTTCCTTAGTTTTCAATTAAAATTTGTTATTGTTTGTTATTGATGAATTAATTAATTAATTCTATTACAATATTTTATAGTTTATATATATTATATTATTAATATTTATATATTTCAAATACTATAATTCACATTTTTTATGCATTAAATTGTTTATAAATATAGTAATAATAATAAAAATAAGTACTAAAAACTTTATAAACATTTTTATAATTTAAATAATGTTATTTTAAAGATATTTTTTTTTTAAGTGTATAGACTGGAGACTGCACACACAAATACCAACAAAAAGGTGGGTGGCGGAGTAAGAAGAGAAGGTGGAGACGAGGCGGAGAAGCGCAGCGAATGGCTATCGAGCGAATAGCGAGAATTGAGAGAATCAAGAAACGCGTGCCGTCGATGAAAAATGAAGCCAGACGCATTTATGTTTGGTTTTTTGTTTTTTTGTTTTTTGGGGCTGGGCAAAACATTAGCAACTATATAGCCTTATATGGCAGAAAGAAAGAGATCTCTGAAAGTCAGATATTATAGCTGTAAGCTCAAAGATCTAATAACATAAAGAGCTACTTCAAAAATACGTTATTTATTTATAGTAAGGAATCTTATTCAATATATTAAGCTTATAAAAATATTAAGCTATATTTTCACATTTTCAGATTAAACTTTGTAACTAGCATTGTTTTTAGCCAAAAATATGTAATAATTTGTATTTTTAATTTATAACAAGCCAAATTTAAAAGCTTTTAAATTTTAAGGACATCATGATTTCCATAAATTCTGATAAATATAACAAAAACCAATTGATTTTTTCCAACAAATAAAAAGTAAATATAATTTTTTAACAATTCAAATATGACCTTTTAATATTGATGGCGAAAATACACCTTTAATATGCAAGGAAGTGCGCGCATTTCTGCAGAGCAATTTCCAAGGCGAAACAGCTCACAGCATCACCCACTCCGCCCACTCCGCCCACATGCCAAGACCCAGACTCCTCCCCCTGGCTACGCTTTTTATCCCCTCTATATATACATACATATATGTATATGTATATTTACTTTTTTTGCAGAAGGAGGAGCAGCAGACCCAGCATCATCATCCAACGCATCCATCCATCCATCCATCCACATCTCCAGCCCAGCTGCATCGTGGTGTCCCATTCGATGAGTCCCTCGATCCCCAGAGCTCCACTTTAAGGTGTGCAATGCAATGTGACAATGGCATCTTAATGATAATAATTATGCTGATAAGATGCGTTGGAGGAGGAGGAGGAGGAGGAGGAGGCAAAGGGAGAGGAGGACCAGGCCACCAGATGGTGGTGGCATCCATATCCATCCAAGTGCTGATATAAATCGCTGGCAAACGGAAATGGGGAGTGCCTTGGACCCAAAGAACCAATGCATGCATTTGAGGTGGGGTTCCCCTTACCCTTACCCCTTGGTCCGCCTGGGTTCTCCCTGCTCCCCTCTTCATCCTTCTCCAAGCCCAAGGAGACCTCAATCTTTGCACTGGAGCTCTCGTCGTGATTGATTTATTTATTTGAGCCAGGCGCGACGCACATACGGTTTTTTTTTCTTTGGCTTTGGATTCGCATCTTGGTTTCGTTTTGAAATCAGTAATCATTGAATTAAATTATGCCCGGGCCTGAGAGCAGATGGATCCATCCATCTGGATATCCAGAGATCCACACACAGAGATCCAGAAAAAGAGAGAGAGATCCATCCCATCCGCTGGCCGCACCCACACCCACAATCAAAGGCACGAGACGGCAATCACTGTGGAGTTTTTGGGGAGCAGGATGGGGCGGAGGAGTAGTTGGTCACATGCCAAAATCGACTGGAAACAACAGCCACAATATTGGCTGTGAAGTTTTTATTGAATTCGCTGCCAAAAACACCCACATGCTATATAGGGTCGCGTCTCTATGGTGTGTGCCCATTGGTGAAGAGACCACAAATCCCAGAACCGAAGCCCCAAATCCAAAGCCGAGTCCGAGAACGAGTCCGAAATTGTAACCAATATACGCAGGCAACAGTGCGGATCAAAATTGTTAAATTTTAATTCTGGTTTCTATGCAAAAATTAATGCTAAATATTAATTATATATATTTTATAGTAGAGAATGTGCTAGGAAAGGTTATTAATTCTGTATTTGGTTAAGAGAGAATCCGCTTTGTTGACTTCACAAATTTCAGTGGCATTGTTTTTAAAGGTTCCTCTCAGATACAATAACGGAAGAAGCCACTGCTTACCCATCCAGGTTTTATAATACACATTTTATATAGTAAATGGATGTAGTTTAAAGATTTTTCTTTAATTAACCCTTAAAGGAAGAAAAATCTTACAGGATTCAAAAGACCTTTCCAAACTGGATTCTAGAATCTTTTTAAAAACTACTTATATAAGTACTTGGCTATAAATATATCAAAGATATTTATAAAGCTTGACTTAATAGAAAGAAAGTTCTTACAGAACTCAGAGATCCGTCCCTTTTTGATACAAGAATCTTACAAAATAAAACCAAACCCTATTTAAATAATATTTATCTAGTACCTGACTTTATATATATTAAAGAAATTCATTAAACTTCCCCCAATAAACAGAAAAATCTTACACAATTCAAAGACCTTTCAATTCTCCCGTCTTTAAATTTAAAATTCTTACAGAATTAAGAGTTCTTTTCAATCTCCCAGCTTTACAATTTTAAACATATTTCCAATACCCTCAACATAGCTGTGAAACGCACTGTATACTCTGCAAAAGGGTGTGTGTTGCACCGACTTCTTGTTTTGATTTTTGGAGGAGTCGGAAATGGGGGAGATCGCGGGGCTCTTGGAGGAGGTCCGGCCATCCACGCGGATTGCGTGGGCTTTGCATTTTCAATCCGAGCTCGAGCTATTTATAAACGCAATGAATGGGCCAAGTGAGCGAGCGAAGGGATCAATGAATGAGCCAAGAAATAATAATTGCTTGGCTCAATTAAAAATGAGAAGAACAAAAAAAAAAAAAAGAAAAGAGAGACCCCATGCCGAACCGAACCTAGTTGAAGACAGCCAGAAGACTCTGAAGACTCTGAAGACTCGCCCCGAAAGACAAAAGGCCGTCGTCGTCGTCGTTGTCTCCTCTTCACTGGGTTTCTTCACTAAGATTCTTGCGAGGTTTCTTCGCTGGGGTTTCTTCTCTGCGTCTCCGCATCTCTGCGTCTTTTGGGCTCTTTCCTTGGCTTTGACATCGCGTAGGCGCTTGCTGCTTGCTGGCCAAGCCCGTGGATCTTAATGAATGACTCTCGGTACCCCGGTACTCCTTCCAGCTTTTGAAACTAATCACGCGCTACCCCGCCCAGCACCCAAGCCTCTCACTCAGCTGAGTTATTTGATCTTGGCCTAATTTATGCAAAATAATTACTATTACCATAATTTCCAAGCTTTTTGTGTGTAGAAAAATGTGCGTATTTTTATATATTTTTCTTCGCTTTGAGATCTTCCGCATTTCCGGTGTGCGCTTCGCTTTTTGGCACGTGCTCGAGAAGCCAAGGGATGGGAGCAGATGCCACCACCATGTGGAAGTGCAAGAAAAATGAGCTGGCTCAAAATAAGTGAAAAAAAGAAGAAAATAAAAACCAAGCACAAAAGTAAACAAAAAACCAAAGGAAAAGCCATTGAAATTTGGTTCGCGCCTAGGCAAAAATTCGAGGCGCGTGCGCAGGGAGCGCGGGAAAACTGTGCAAGGCGGCGGCGGCACTCGGGGGCGTGGCAGGATACTCCACCCCATCATCATCATCATCATCAGTCAGATGTTCGCTTTCGAACATTTTGCGGTTTGTTTTGCTCGCCGGCTACGCGCGTTGCAAAAAGAAAGCAAAAAGAAAGCAAGAAAAAAAGAAATGGTGTTTGCAGAGACACAAAAAAAAAACGAGAGAGAGAAGGGGGGCGGCTTTTCCTTCTAACTATGACAAAGGTGCCAAGTTTTGCCCACCCCACCCACGCCCACCGCCGCCCTGTTGAAAGTGAAAAGTTTGCCAAAGTGCGAGGCGGGACATCATCATAAAAAAAAAATACAAAAATATATATATATAAAACCGGCAAAAAAATATATGTATAAAGAAAATGTAGAAAAGCAAAAGCGCGTCAAAACAAACGCCGACTGGCAAAGTGTAAAAGATTCATTAACTTGTTAGCTTCTGTTTCAGGTCATTTCGGTCTTTCTACCGTTTTCACTTTTCCCCAGCTTTTCGCGCCTTTCGGCCCTCTTACTGCGATATTAAGTATACGACGGGTGGGCAAGGCGCTCTGGCATTAAATAATCATAGTAATAGTAAGTGCGAGGCCAATTGTGGGATTCTTTTTGTGTGCTTTTCTTTTTGGCAAAGGAAATTGGCTATTAATTTCCTTATTTTAAGTGAGAGATTTGATTTAGCAATAATTCCAAGACATTTCTTTGGTTTTCTATTTGTTTCTAGTTGGAAAAAAGTAATGTTTGGGTTTTAAATATATTATTCAGTTATTAAATTTATTATTTTGTTTAAAAAAAAACCAAACTCCAAAGTTAAATGGAATAATCCAAGCAAAATATGTAGAAATTTATTCCCAAACTCACACCTCTTTGGGACTCTTCAGGTTTTCAGTTGTAAAAATAAAATAATAATAAAGATTCTGGCTCCACATTCACACTTTTATCACCGAAAAAACTTTAAAAATTAGAAAAGTCAGACCGAGTGGATGATGGCAAACACACACACACACAGCAACACACACACACAAAAACACACAACAAAGGACGAAAAGCGAGTGGAAAACAAAAGGCAAGTGCAAAACAATTCAGCGAACGCCAAGGGGGGAGGGGAGTGCGCGCCAAGGGGAGAAGGACATCGCCCAGGACATGCAGGGCTGGCCAAAACGGATGCACCTAGCGCGACAGTTTGGACCAGGTCCTGGGAACTCCGTATCCAGAATCCAGGACTCAGACTCGCCGCAGCGGAAGTAACTCGCTGAGCGCTGTTGTGGCTGATTATGCTGCTGCTGCTGCTGCTGCTGCTGCTGGCAGTGGCATGGGGCTCCAAGGGGGGTTGCCACATCCACAGACTCCCATAAAGGATGAATCCTTCGCCTGCCTGCCTGCCTGGCTGCCGTCCATCCATCCATCCATCCGTCTGGACCATGTGAGCGGCGGCAACGCTGGCGCTGGTCTCTCCCGCTGCGCCGGCAGCAGCAGAACGGGCCAGTTTCAATTTATATCCGCCATGTCCTTGCCCCCCGCAAGCATTCAAATGCAGCCAGCCGCAGCAGCAGCAATTTCCCCTTCCTGCACTGCAAGAAAAATTACGAAAAAGAAAGCCTAAACCCTTAAACAGCTTTTAAATTAATATATACCTTCTAAAAGAATTTATAAATAATTAATTAAGCTCAGTTAACCTCTTGAAATAATAAACAAACTATCAAAAATGTATACAAAATAATTGTAATAGAGGCTTTGCACTTTGTTTTTAATTAGTATTCATTAAGAAATCATTATTTAACAACCAAACTTATTTATTTTAGATAAATTTGTATTTATTATTATTATTATTGAAATTTAATTTAAAAAAATCGTACCGCCTATTAAGTGTAAGCTCTAATTACCTCCAAGAATACAGTTATAATGATATTTATTTATATTATATAATACTATATATAATAGTGAAATAATTCATTATATTTTAATCAAAAAAAAACCTTCTTTGTATACCCCAAAGCTGTAAATATTTACTCAATTTCCCTAAACTATTTATAGTTAAGTTTGTGCTAAAAAAGCTCCCTAAAAGTTACAATTATCTCTTTGTTCTATGGATAATATCCCCGATTCTTAGATATAATATTCAGCCCAAGAAAACCTTCATATAAATCTCTGCTTTCTATAGATAGTAACCCTGATTCTTTGATATACATAATATTGAGCTCATGGGAACTCTTACCTAAAAATCAAAGCAATTAATTTCTAGAACCGAGATTTGAGGCTTTTTCTGAACAGTTTAATTATACATAAATACGAGTCGGAGTTGGCATTCTGCCCAGATTCCCAAAAACCCCTTTGACCCCCCCAAGGCTCCCCCTGATGTTTTGGCCGCTTTTTTGGAATTTAACATCACAAAAAAACTGTAGCCGCAGCTGGACAAAAGTTTGACGTCCACATGACGACACGTTGACACTGTGGGTGCGGGTGCTGGGTGTGCGAGTGTGCGAGTGTGGGTGGCAAAAAAAAAAAAAATACAAATAAATAAAAGGACAAGGCAGGAGGTGAGCGGGGGGGGAGGGGAGGTTCACTCTGTTATTTGTTATAACAATTGCAAATGCTGAAAACGCGAGGAGGACGTTGCCATGGCGATTAGGAGCAGGATAACATAAAAAAGGCAGCGGTCGCTTGGTCGGTCGGTCGCTCATTTAATGGACACTGTTTGGTCGATAATCAAATTAAAAGAAAGCCCAAGGTACGAGAAAGTAGTAGTAGGCAAAAAAAAAAAAAAAGAAATCAGCCAGGACGACCATGAGATGGCCACCCAGGTCAGCCGCCAGGTGGTAAAAAGGGCCAAAGGGGTGACGAGGTCATACCAGGCTACCAGGTGCAGGTGCAGGTCCTGCTCGATTAACGCTGACCATATCGTGGGCCTAATCGAACCCTACTATTCCGGCGCCGCCTCAGGATGTTTGTGCAACGAAGCTCGACAACGGCCGGCAGGATATTGACCGGGGCAGCTGAGTTATTTGTTTTTTTTTTTTTAATAATTTCTTTAATGTATTTATTACCATATTAATTGCTTAAAGATCAGTGATTAAGTGGTTAATTTTTGTTCTATATATTCATTGGGCTTCCCTTGGGTTTATAACTTATTAAGTGCTTGCTTTGGCTTTTATTTATTTATTTATTGTAATAATAATAAGGTATATTATATATGGTAGAAATATATGTTAAAAATACTTTTTAACTGATCATTGAGTGGAACTTTAAGCAACTATATTTACATGTTTACAAGGCTGATCTTATATTCCTTTCCGTACCTTTTAAGCCTTAAGTTTTTCCTGTTTCTTCCCCATTTTAGCCTCTTTTTTTTGCCTTATTTGTTTACCATTTTAGACGCACTCCCCAATAGAACTTGTCGAACATGGAACATTGCGACTTGTTCTCGGAAATTACTCATCAGAGGTTCCTACCCCCCTAACACCTCTTTAACCCCTGTCACCACCCCACACCACCCCACACCCTCTCTGATAAGAAGACGAGCACCCAGCAGCAGCAGCAGCAGCAGCACCCATGGGCGGCATGACGAAATGCTGTAAGACTCTCCTTCGGGCATTGAACAGAAACAATGTTGTTTTCTTTTGGAGATCAAAAAGATTCCCTACCCCTCCCTAGAATTGAAATTGTAGCAATTAATTATGTGATGTGTGTGGCAGTGGTTTCGGGGAAAGTGGCAAAGGGGGTGGTGAGGAGGGGGACGACACCCGCTAGCTAACAACAGCAATTTTGGGGACACAGCAGATATCGATAAGGATGGTTACCATGTTTATATATATGGCATATGGCATATGACAGAGGCGACCAAGCATCGGGTCCAAGCCTCCGCCTCCTCCTCCTCCTCCTCCTCCTCCTCCTTCTCCTTTCGATCGTCAGCAATTAGGCCTTCTCTTATCACCTGGAAATTACCTGGAAAAGGCCGCTGCTCGCCGTGTTGTTGATTTTGATTTGTAAGACAAATAGACCGAAAAAAAAGAAAAAAAAAAAACGAGAGAAGAGTAGAAAGAACACCAACAGCAAACAACTTTGCGAGCAATTAAAATTGTTTGACGACACAAGGGTTCCGTTCCGTTCCCCACCAGGTAGGGGGGAAGTGGGGTAATAGGGGGGGCAGTGGGTTGGTGGGGGAGTGGCGGACCAAGTACTGGCAAGTACTGGCCAACTCAAGTGCGTCACTGTCCAGTTGCCGGCGCGGTCGTCGCTATCTAGATAAGATTGATAACGACACACCACCACCCGCTTGCTCACTCCTCCACAAAAATGGAAAATCTGTGCAAAAAATCCCAACCAGACCCACGGGCCCGAAAACGAGCGAAAAATACGACTTACTTTATTGTCCATATTATGACAATGATATGGATATATATACATATATGTCGATTGTATGGCACTTTATGGCTTTACGGCCCTGATTTCCCTTTGAACTAAGCCGTGTTTTCCGTGTTTCACAATCGCGGAGCGCAATGCAGCTTGGACGCTGGTCGCCCAAAAAAAAAAAAAAGAAATATATATCTTCATAGGGAAATTACCAGGAATCGGCAATACAACCGAAATATAAAATTATACAGAAAAATAGGTTAAATAGAAATCTGAAAAAATCATTGCAAACACACCTAGGCGGGGCAAGTGGCTCTGATTTAGACATGGCGATATCGCAGCGATAACTCGGCTAGATACAAAAGCAACAACAACAACAACAACAACAAAAAATTATAACAAAATAAGGAGACCTTCCATATGGTTAAGGGAGGGGTGTGTGTGTGTGTGTGTGTGGTGTGGTGTGGGTGCGACTGATATGGCCTGACCATAGGCCACAGAGCCTAACCTAACACGCATTTCCAAAAAGCAAAAGCGTTTAGGAGATCATCTCTTTGACAGCAGGGTCACCTTGTCAGGGTAGTTTGAAGTATTTACAGCATTGGTCACTCTAAGAATCCTTATCATATAGGAGGAAAAATACAAGTAAGTTGTTCCTTAAGAAAATGTTCTATAAAAACTAATACAAAAACCCTCATTATTATTTAGGAAATATTCTTCAGAAACTAATACAAAAACCCTTATTATTATCTATAAGAAGGTGTTCCTGATTAAATATAAGAATTACCCCCTATTTATTTAAGCCCTTTTAACATTCCTAGATAAAGGCAGGAATGTTATTAATCAAAGCTTAAGAAATATTATTACATATGGGTCATACCGAATAAATTAATATCTTAGCTATTAACTGAATAATCAAACACCTGCTTAAGTAAACAAACCAAATTATGAATTCTGAATTTCTCGTAATAAAAATAATAATAATACAAAGTATACTAATAAAAAGTATAATAATACATATTTAATGTTCTCTGAGCCAAGGAAATCTTAACCCATTATATAGGCTTTAACCCTAAGCCCCGCATAGATTTAAAGCTTGCCAAGTCAGCTGTTTATTTTTTTTTGTCCCAATTGGGACCCCCTTTAACCCTTGTTCTTCACTCACCTTGTGCAATTCGAACCGCGGGCATTTTAATTCTCATTTTTCTTTCCAGTTTCCGGAAGGTGATTCAATCTTCGCACAGACACAGGCACACAAAACCCCAAAAAAAGGGCAATGTCCTGCCGATCTCCAAAAAAAAAAAACTCCAATTGGGACTCCGAACGATTTCCACTTGGATTCCTTTTAATTCCAAAGCGAAGAAAGTTTCTAATATATTCTAGGGTTTCTTTTTTCAACTACTCTCTTTTCGACGTTTTTCTTTTTTGTTTACTTATTGCACTTGTTTTGTTTTTATTTTATTATTAAAAAAATTGTTTTTTTTTATTTTTTATGGGTATTATCTATTTGCTAATCAGACAGCATGTGTTTTGGTTTTACTTGTTGTTGTTTTTGTCATTTTGGTGGCTTTTCTTGGGCTGCCATACTTGTTGTTGTTTTTTTTTTGTCAGAGCAAAAAAACAAAGTAGAAAAACCAGAACAAAACAAACAAAATACAAGGATGATATTTGTAAATTTTGGTGGTAAAAAACTTGAGCACTTTTTCACTTTTCTTTTTTTACTTCTTTCTTTTTTTTTGTGATTTGCGTGCGCTCCTGTTGTTGTTGTTGTTGTTGTTGGTATTTTTCTTATAGGAACCTTTTGCACTCCGGTTTTTGGTTTACTTTTCCTTCCTTATAATTCGTATATATATATGTTGTATTTGTTTGTTGTCAAGCTTTGTTTTTTAGCTGTGTCTGTTTTGCTGTCGCTGCCGCTGTTGTTGTTGTTGTTGTCGTTGTCGTTGTTGTCACAGTCGCACGCGGTTTCATTTTCCCAAAGAATTCCAATTGGAGTTGGTTCAACAACGAAACAAAAAAACACCCAATTGGTTGGTTGGTTGGTTTAGCACACTCCGAGACACTTGAAAAAAAATATATGTGTAAGTGGAAGATTGCACAGAATGTGTCGCTTTCAGCCTGGTTTTCGTTTATTTTGCGATTTATTTTTCTAATTTCTTCCCATTTCGTACATTCAGTATTATTTCATTTCGCTTCTCGCTACTTTTCGGGTTTTTCTTTCGATAAAACTGTTATTATTATTTGCCGCGACGGCTAACGGTAAACGGTATGTGTGTGTGCTTTTTAGCGGCTTGTGTGCGGTGCTAACGGTAACGGCGGAAGTACGCGACTACTTGCGACGTTTTGGCGGCGAGCGCGTCTTCGCTGCCGTCTGGTCTCTGCCTCTGCCGCAGCGCGCCGCTGTCGCTGAAAGCTGCGCAGCCTGCTGCCTGCTGTGCTGTGTCCAGGGCGCCCACCAAAAGCAAGAACAACAACGAAGCGTTGAAGTTCCAACCAACGCGGACTTGGCGAGCGAACGAACGCCAGCGAACGCGTTGCAAGTGTGACGAAAGCTCGCTTTGGACGCGAACGACGACACAGAGAGAGTGCCAAGCAAGAGAGTGTGAGAGAGAGAGCGGGCCAAAAAGAGAGGGCGGCGCTGTGTTAGTGGAAGAGCGAGCTTGCTTAGGCGAACATGTCCGAACGCGACGATGTCCTGCGAGCGACTGCAGATAATTCAATTTCATTTCAGGCTTTTGCACTTTAATGCCAATCTGGCAATTTGATTTTGGCTAAGCGACGCCGACGCCGACGCAGCCCTTTCCTAACGGTGTTTTTGCTGAACGGTGCCGTGCCGGTGCCGTGCGGCGGTGGTGGTGGTGTGGTGGTGTGGTGGTGGGTTGGGTTCGCGCTCTCTGCCCGCGTCGCTGCCGGCGTTTGTTTATTTGCCGCTGGTCATGTGTGCGTGTGTTGGTGCGTATGTGGGGGTGGACACACTGTCCGCACTGGCCAGAGCGGGATAGCGCTAGAACGAAGCTCGACACACACGCATGCAAATCGTAAGGGGTGGCAACTTTCAGGCTGGTCACTCTGGTCAATCGCTGGATTTACACACACACACATACACTCGTGTAAGTTACGGACGCGATTACAACCCTCTCGCAATTACAACTGTCCAGGCAACAACAACAACAACAACTTGAACAAGGACAACAATAGCATTTGGGAAAAGGACATCAAAGCGCGCGCGCACCTTTCAGGCTATGAGAAAAATATATTAACGAAAACTTGATTTTGACTTAAAAATGCATGCAAACGTTCTATAAATAGAAATTAACAATGACTTTATGTGCATTTTTAATCTTGTGTAGTCTTCTGTGGGTACATGTAAATTCTGCATCAAATAGAGGTTTTCCAACTACAAAATTTAATTTAAAAACAATTATTTTTTCGAAATAAACAATTTTAATCATCCCTTTTTAAGCAAAACCCAATGAACATAAAAATTAAGCCGCAATATATTTTAGAAAGATTTTACTATCTATAATTAATAAGGTCTTAAATTAAAATTACTACAATTACTATTATTCCATAGCCCTAGTTTTAATTCCCTATAAATCATGAAATTCCACTCTTTGGAGCACGACCTCGTCGGGCGCGTGTCCAAAAGCGTCTGATGGAGCTTCGGGTTTGGAGGATGCAACCGAAGTGGCGCGCAACCTGCACAGCTTCCAACACGTTGCAAGCTCGCAGAGATCGACGACAAAGCGCCTCCAAAGGTCATGTCAATTGGGTGAGAGAGAGAGAGAGGGAGTAGGATGATAATAGCAGTGTTGGGGGTTAAGGTGCGCATCCCTCAATGAATGATCACCTTACCGCCGCTTGTGCTCCCCCTTGGCCCCGTTGCAACCGCGACATCGAACATGTTCGCGACTGCCGGCCTCCCCAACAAAACAAAAAAAAAAGCAAAACTGGACAGCGCTGCCGCGGCCAGCGTCGCGTCGCTGCTGCCATTAATGTCAGGCTCTTTGATATGAGAATCAGCGCACTCTCACACATTCACCACACACACACACATATGAGAGCTTCAAATGGTGCGAGTGTGTGTGCGAATTGTTTTAGTTGTTAATTGTTTTGTGGGCGGGGTAGGGGGCGTGGGGTGTTGGGTGATATGTGAGCTGTGGCTGTGTGTGTGTTCTCTAGAGTCCGAGCTTTATTATCATTTCAATTGGACTCCTCGTCCTTCGAGTGTCAAGATGTTCAAAAATATTAGTTTTGAAGAGGTTTATTTTATATATTAATTTCTAATACAATCAAATATGTAAAATATATTTTTAAATATGGTTAAAAACATGAAATTTGAAATTAATATTATATATAAAATATTATATTAAATATTTCATATTGGTATTATCTCTATAAATGAGTAATTTTATGATTCAAATAGAATCCCATATGAATTATCTAATTGTAATTAATATTATAATTTGTTATAAGCCTAAAGCATTATATTAAGAAGGTTAAAATATTGTATATTATTATCCTAGTTATTAATTTAGCACAAAATGGTATAATATTCCATATATTAAAAAATAATATAACTTAATTCATCGATCTTATATTTGAGCTTCAAAAATTACACTCACATATGTGAAGATATAACTTATATACATTATTAGAGGCGCTATAGAGCCCTATATGCAAGCCCACTCCCACTCCGACACACACTCACACACACATACGCACTTTCACACACTCTTGCACACACACACACACACACTCACACTGAGACGCACACATGTGTGGCGTCGCACACGCGCGTTCGTCATCGATTGGCCGCCGTCTCTGCTCTCGCACATTTGTGTTTGACAATCGCCCGCTGCCACCCCCCCGCGGTCCATCTATCCCTTCCATTCCCCATCATCTTAACCCATCCACACAACACCTCTTCTTCCCCCCACCTGCAGCTCTCTTTTAACGCACAGGTAGCACACATACACAGAGAGCAGCAAGCTGAGAGAGCAGCAAGCGAGCGAGTTAACGAGCAAACGAGAGAGACATGCGGCTCTGCCGGCGTTGTCAGAGAGAGAGAGAGTGTGAGCTTGTGAGAGCGCCACCCCGCTTAGGTGGAGAGAGCAGCTTGCGGAGATGGGGATGGGGGGTGTGGGGGGACTTGAACACAATGTGTGCCACGAAGTGCCAAGGTGAGGGCTACTGGCCGGCAGAGGCACAGGGCAGGTGCGGCGGGGGGGATGTGGATATGGAGTAGGGGTCGCCGGGCATCGCTATAACCGTTATCAGTCGAACGGAGACCGCTCACACGACCGAGCCGGCTAGACAAGGAATGGAAATGGAAATGGAAATGAAATTGGCACAGGAATGGGGCCAAAATGATAAGCTCCCTTGGGTCACCTGGAGCAGGAATTATTTACTCCTTTTATATATAGAATTATGTACTATTAATTATATAGTATATAATTTTATATGTATAAGGGGTTTAAGTTATAGTAAAGTTATCTTATTTGCCTATGGGATTAATTAAAATTAAAAACATACACTCTAAGATAATAATTCTTAATAATTAAAACTTTCTTAGAGAAGTTTAATTATAAATCACATACAGGTGTGCCACATTAATAAATAAGAATCGATAATAATGAATTTACATCGATTAATAATCGCTCAAAAATCTATTAACGATAAATTTATGTAAATAATTCTTCAATACATAATATAAACCATAAAATACATACACATTAATCGACAAGAATCGATAAGAAGAATGAACTTAAGCCGATTAAAAATCGATTAAATGTAGTAAAAATAAATGTAAGTAAATACTTTTTTATTAAAACCTTTTTAGGGAATATCAAACATTGAACATACCACACCTGCGTATTATATATTATCGATAAGAATGAATTTTGCACCGATTAAGAATCGATTAAGTGTATTACAAATATATATAAATAAATCATTTATTAAAGCCTATTTAAATGCATAATATTAGCCATAAAACATATGCAGGTGTGCCACAGGAATTAATAAGAAGCTATGAAAATGAAATTTAAAAACGATTAAAAATATAAAACATATATTTAAAAACGTAATTTATTAAAACCTTATTGAATATCAACCATAAAATATATGCAGGTGAGCCACAGACATAACCAGTTTTCAAATGTGTTAAAAATATAATTAAATTGATTAAAATTCGATGAAAACAGTTGTAAATCGATTAAGATCAATATAATCAATTTATATATATATTATAAATATATAAAATCCATGAAAATTGACGACAAATTACTAAAGCTTTATCCTATGATTTGAACCCTTCACACATTAATCCTGTTTGCTACCCAGAACCTCATAAATTTTTGTATTTCTATATTGTTCCTTGTCTGATTTTAAACCCATAACTGACCTCCTTGCAAGCAAAGCAACTTCCTCAACACAAGGGCTAAATTCCAGTGGTGGATAAGATTCCGATTCGTATACGGCGAGATCAAAGGGATCGAAAAAACATAAATAAATACAGGAGGAGGGAGGGGGTATATGGGGGGTGGGCAATCTAAGCAGAGTCGAGCAATTACCAGCGAATCCGAAAGGCGAGTGTGAATTTTTGTCAGCGCGGCTGCGACTCGAGAGGAACCTTCGCAATTGCAATGTGTGTACGCAATCAATGGTGTTACACACACACACACACACATTACCTATGCAAACACTGAAAGAAATCGGGGAATTACTTCTCCCCCCTTTTTTAATTTAAAGCCAGACTTGAGGTTTTTAAAAGAAAAAGATATTTATTATAATTACATTTTATTTAAATGCCGAACATTAAAGGCCAATTTATTTTTATACCCTTGCAGGGTATTATAATTTTAGTCAGAAGTTTGCAACGCAGTGAAGGATACATTTCC